>JAQZBX010012689.1:0-40889 GCA_029593785.1 Cabassous unicinctus | reverse complement strand
TTCTGCTCCTCAGAGTGAATGATTTCAATTGTCTTATCTTCAAGTTCTTTCATTCTTCCACTTGTTCCAATCTGCTGTTGTATCCCTCTAGGGATTTTTAAAATTTCTGTTATTGTGGTCTTCAGCTCTCTTTGGTTCCTTTTCATAATTTCTATCTCTTTATTGATATTCTATTTGTGTTTATAGCAGTTTGGCAGTTTGATATAGTTATGAATTCCAAAAATAGGTATTAGATTATGCTTGTAAACTGGTCTGTTCATCTGGGCATGATTAAGTTCTGGTTAGGGCTTTGATTGGGCCACATCAGTAGGGCATTGAGCCCCACCCCTTGGTGTGCAGGATCTCAAAGATAAAAGACATGGCAAAGGACAGAGATGGAGTTTTGAGTTGGAATCCTGATGCTGAGTTTTAGTGCTGGAGCCCCAAGAAGTGAACACACAGAGGAGCTTGGTTGTGAGGAAGGAGAGAAGGCCTCGGGAAAAAGAGACAAGCCGTTCACTTGACAGTTTACAGCTGGCCTTGTGGAGAGAGGCAAAGGCTAGAGAGCCTCATAGTGTACAGCTGACTTTGTGGAGGAAACAGAGGAGCTGAGCCCAGAGAGAAACGGAACCCCGGGAAGAGAGGAACCCAAGAAGCCTGGCAAACATCAGCAGCCGTCTTGCTTCAACACGTGGCAACAGACTTTGGTGAAGGAAGAAACTTATGCTTTATGGCCTGGTAACTGTTAGCGTCTATGTCAAATACCTTTATAAAAAACAGCAACCAATTTCTGGTATTTTGCATCAGCACCCTTTTGGCTGACTAATACAGTGTTTATCTGTCATTTCCCTAATGTCCTTTAGTTCTTTATTCAGGTTTTCCTTTTGCTCATTAGCATATTTAGGACCATTTTTAAAGTCTTTGTCTAGTATGTCCCAGATCTGGTCTTCCTATGAATGGTTTTTAATACTTTAACTTTTTTTTTTTTTTTGCATGGTCCATTGCTTCTTGTTTCTTTGTATGTTTTGTATCTTTTGTTGAAACCTGGAAGTTTTGATATTTTAATGTGTTGCTGCTGAAATTTAGACTCTGAGGCATGTGTTTCTTAAGCTTGTTTCAGCCTGTGTTATGACAAAGATTTCCTTAAATGCCAGTAGTTAACATAAAAATAAAAAAAAAAGAAGGAAAAAAGAAAACACCTTTCCTAGTATTTGTAGATTGACCTGGGCAAGTGTTCTCCTTCAGAGTTTAGCCACGCAATAAATTTAGAGACTGCCTCAAGGCAAAAGTGTAGGCCCTCCCTCTTCCTTTCTTGGTATGTGTCTTGTCCTGGACATGAGCACATGGCTGTAAGAATTCTCTGTTTACATGGATTTGAAAGTCCCCCCTTTTCTAGAAAACAGTATATCCTCATAGTTCTAGCACTGCACTATAAGTCCCATAGAGAGAAAACTTTTGCCTCAGGCAGCTGTGATTTGACTGTTCACTTACAACACTCTGTAGGAGAGCTCTTAGAGCTTCTTTCTACATGTAGAGCAGGTTCCAGGACTGTGAGCCCATGATGTGTGTCCTGGTTCAGTCCTTCAGGTTGCCACCAGACAGATTGACACAGATATACATGGTCTCAGTATGTGCATGAAGGTTACTCTGCTCCCTCCTGAACTGGGATCAAGGGCCCACACTGGGCATGTGAGCTGGATCCACCCCAAGCTGGTGAACCTATGAGAGAGGAAGTAATGATGGCACTAGGAGATCTTACCATTTTTAAGTTGCTGTTTTCTTGATTCAATGTTCACCCTATTACTGCAAACCTTTAACTGTTTCTAGAGCTTTGAAAAATATGTTTCTGCCAGTTCTTGTTGGTTATTTAAAGTTTCTATTGGGGAACAGAGCCCTGGAGTATCTACTTGACCATCTTGATCAGGGCAAGGTCACTATCTCATATTTTTTTAATTTATTTTGAGTCCATTTGATTAGTAATGTAGTTGTACTTATGTTCCTTGATTCTTTATTTTCCTATGTATTGGAGTTATTTATTCATCACCTTTACCCTTTTCCTATTGTGGTGTTAATTTTTAAAATATAATTAATATTCTGTATATACTCCACCTTTGTCAAATCTATCGCAAATACTTCTCCCCAGTTTGTTCTTTGTCTATTAGCCCTTTCCCTCTGACTCTTCTTTTGCCTCTATGCTTAGAAAAAACTTCCCTAACTCAAAATCAGGAATAGTTTCATATATTTTTTATTTTTTCTACTTTTTAAAATGATTTTCCCCATCTTATTTCTCATTGTGGTTTATAATCTACCTGTTTATTTCTGAATACTTAACCAAATTTTACAGCACCATTTTAAAAAATAATCTGTCCTCTCTGTTCTAATATGCCACATTTATTAGCTACTTATTCTTATATATATTTGGTGTGTTAACCAAGGGTTGAAAGGTCAAAGTAGACTCTTGAGTACCAAACATTTTACTCAACACCAAACTTTAGTAATGACACAAGGGATACAGGCAAGAACCCTACACAGTTGAGGCATTTCTTTCTGGAGGAGCCTGAATCCATCTGACAGAACTTCCCAAAACTGTCCTTTTCCTGCATTAGGATATGTTTTTGTTTCAGATTAATAGCTGAGTTGTGAACAATTTATGAGAACATGCTATTCTCAAAACAAGTCATTTGATTTGGGGACTCCTTTAGTTAGACAGGTAGAAAATAACTACATGACCACCTCCCAATTTCCACCAGCCAATAAACCTCCAATTGCAAGTTTATAAACCATACGGACCAGGTCTATACTGCCAAAGAACATCATTTCTTACAGGGACTCTCTAATATCTTTCCACTAGCAAATGCCATTAACTTGGTAGCTCTTGCTGAGCTCAATCATTCTTCCCTAGCAGGGAAGGAGGGAGTCTCAGGCATGCTGTTTACTCTTTACTTCCCACATGTACATAACTTGATTTGCCAATGAAAGGAAGCATACATGATTTCTTTTGTGTCCGTTTTGCATGTCTGCCCAGGTACTATGACTTGAGTAACTCTGAATTCCATGTCTAGAATTCATTAGCATTTTATGACACTATATTCTCATCACAAGAATGAATTAATAAATAAATACAAAGTTATTAAGCACATGATGCTTATCACTCTTGTTTGCATCATTTTTTGGCTTCATACAACTATATGAAGTCAATGGTGGGAGAGAACTCCTTTCCCCCATGACAAGTATTTTTCCATGTGGAAGTAGATTCATTAATGTCATATTTCTGTTCTTTTGAATCACAACAGGAGCATATCCCTATTTTATAAATGGTAAAATATTCAATATTTTATAATAGTTGAATGACAAATGCCTAGAGTGTGAGTGGTATATGCAGGAAAATATGTAACTCTTTCAATAAAGTATGTTTTGAACGTAGAAAGTTCACGTGAGTGTGAAGAAACACTAAAAAACCCCTTAGAGCTCTAAATTAAGAATTTTCCATTCTATCCATTTTGCATAAGATGCATTAATATAAAAGTACTAGACTCCTGAGGGAAGTTAACATGCATCAGAAAAATACATTGAAAATAATCATTATTTTACAGCCATAAATAGGAAATGACAAGAAGTATTTCACAAAGAGTAGCTATGTGGGCAAGGAAGATGGTGGAGGAATCAATTTGTGAACACATACACAAGGTTTACACCAGGAAGATCTCTGCTGGTAAAAGATGCTGATATTACCTATATTTTGAGTATCAATCACTTAGCCAAATTGTTGGATGTTTGGGAATTTTCTTTTGCTAATGTCAGCAAAGACAGAAACAGAAGTAGAACATTTCATTTTAAATTAGACAAGATTCTTTTAGTTGCAAGTGACAGAAACCAATCCTGAACTAGCTTAGGCCAAAAGGACAATTAATTGGCACAAGAATTCCATGAAAGTGTTGAAAGCAGATGTGGAAGCACAGGGATTTGGGGGGCTTTCAGGAATAACTGAATCTGGAACATAAACACCATGAGTATTCTAGAAAAGGAAAAGAAGGGAAAGCAAGGGAAGGGAAGGCAAGGGAAAAGAATTCCAGAGAAAGAAATCATTGGCTCCTATCCCTGGACTACTCAGTTGTCGGGTGAGGGCAGGTATATGATTGGCACAGTTTAGGTCAGGTGTCCACCTCTAACCAATCAGCTATGGCCAGGTGTCTTAGTTTGCTATGCTGCTAACAGCAGATATCATAAAATGGGTTGATTTTTAATAATGGGAATTTATTAGCTTACAGTTTTCTTTGTAATAATAAACTTTAATTTTAGAGAAGTTTTCGGGTCACACACCCACACACAGTTTCCCCTACTATTAACAGCTTGCATTAGTGTGGTGTATTTGTCACAATTGATGAGCCAATATTGAACACTGCTACTGACCAAAGTCTATGGATTACATTATAGTTTACACTTTGTGCTTTACAGTTTTATAGGCTTCGACAAATGTACACTATCATATAATTTTTCACTGCCCTAAAAATGCCCTGTATTCCACCTATTCAAACCTCCCTATCCCTTCAGAACCCCTGGCAACCACTATGTTTATATCAATGTTACAAGTTCTTCCATTAACACAAGATAATAACTACAATTTACAAAGTAAATCTACTTTGGTCCATGGTTATGCTACCCCCTTATGTTTGTTCATTCCTCAGTCTTGAGGGATTTGGCATGATGTCTGCTTGACTGCTTCAGGCTGAGAGGGAACTCAGATACTATGGGGCAGATGGAAGGAATTACTTTGCCTGCAGTTGTAGATATTCCTTGTTTTTTGGGATAGGACATGTCCATCTTCAGAGTTTTGCCAGTTGTCCAGGGAAAGCCAGAACTGGAGAGTAGGAGTTGGCTACAACTCTATTTGTATTATCTGCTCAACTGGCATATGAACAATCCAAAATTTAAGTCTCTGAGAGATATATTTAATGAGTACATTGAGAATTATAGGTTCAAACTAAAGCAGTAGAAGAATCATGAGTAGGGGGATTATGAGCATAATTATGTTGTATTCGGGAAATAGATTTTGAGGCTGAGAAAGATGTCCAAATCAAGGCATCATCAAGACTATGCTTTCCTCCTGAAGACTGGCTGCTGGTGATCCTTGGGTTCTCTGCCACATGGCAAGGCACATGGTGGCATCTGCTAGTCTCTCCCTTCTCTTCTGGGCTCCATTACTTTCAGCTTCTTCTTCTGTGGCGTTCTCTCTCTTTGTCTGAATTACATTCTCTTATATATGACTTCAGTAAAGGGATTAAGGCCACACCTTAACTGAGGCAACCTCATCAAAAGGTCCTATTTACAATAAGTTTACATCCATAGGAGTGGATTAGTATTAAAAATATGATTTTCTGGGGGTACATACAGTTCCAGCCCATCACACCAGGGAAGCAGGGTCATGAAAGAAAATGATAGATGTGCAGGAGACACAAGAGTGGAGCAGGGAGAGGAGTTGTTCCTAAGGGAATACTGTGGCCAGACAAATGTGGAGTTGTGGAGGGCAGAAGCAAAGGGTGTCCACTCTATCCTCCCTGTAAGAACAAAAAGACGGAGGAAGGAAACAGGTCTTTAAACACTGGTCTTCAATAATAACTTTAAGTCCTGAATTCCAATTTCTGTGGCCAAATAAAGTAGCTAGTATCTCTATACAATAGGGAGACTTTGAGTAATTAAAAAAACTTTTGACCAAGTTCCTTTTGAACCAATTCCACAAATGACCGAAAGGAGATGCTTTATACACCTGATTAAATCACTATTCTCAGCTACTAACACAATTATACATACAAGTGCACCAATAATGTTTAATAAATAGTCCTTTAGAAATGGCTAGCATATTATTCATTCATTCAATAAATACTTCCTGACCCAATATGTCAGGCACTATATTAGGAACTGGGGCACAAAAGTGAACAAGGCACAGTATCTGCCTTCATGGAGCTTACATTGCAGTGGGAGATATGGAGAAGCAAATAGATGATAATTCAATATGATACCTGCCATCCTAGGGACAAGAATAATGTGTATTGGAATCTCACAGGGATGACACTTAAGTCAGTTTAAGGATTGTAGAGAGGGTTTTCCAAAAAAAGTCAAGTTGAGATCTAAGATAATAGCTAAAGAATGTGAAGTATGACAACCAGAGGGAAGAGCATGGGCAGAGGCCCTGGGGTGCCAGAAATCATAGCACATTCTAGAAACTGGAGGTAGAATTTTATAAGGCTGGAGTATAGTAATCAATGAGTAGGATGAGATTATGCCAGAGAGGCATAATTGAGGAGGCAGATTTTGTCCTGAGGGCAATTGGGAGCCACTGAAGAGTTTTAAGCAAAGGAATAATATGATCAAGTTTGCATCAGAAAGTTTACTCTAACTGTTGTGGAAAATGAACTGGAAGGGGGCAAAACTTAGGAGTATGTTAATGTAATTAATGTGAGCAGTGATATTAACATGAATTTAATGTAGCGAGAATGGAAAGAAGCAGAGGGAACTGAATATAATTCAGAAGGTAGAATCAAAGTGGTTGGTTGCATCTGAGAAAGAGTCAGGGGCAAATTTAAGGATAACCCTTAAAATTCTGGCTTGGCCATCTGAATGAATGGGGATGCCATTCAATGAGATAGGAAATACAAGAGAAGCTCTGAGAGCAGGATCATCATATTGAGATTGCAGTACCTGAGGGATACTAAAGTGGAGATGCTGTGGGATAAATAAATCTGGACTTAGTAAAGTGATCTGGGCTGGGGGTAAATGTTATGAATATTAATAGAAGTAGTGGAAATGGATGAAGTGGGTCAGGAATGGTGTGTAATGTGAGATGAGTAGAAGAGTGCTAGGGCAGAATCCTGAGGAACACCAAGATTAAAGAGAGGATAGAGCTAAAGGAGTCAGCACAAGGAGCAGCACCTGAGAGGTTAAACCAAGAAAGACAGTGTCACAAGGAAGAGAGACTTTCAAAGAGGAGGAAGAGGCCAAGAGTATGAACTGCTGCAGAGAGGTCATAGAATAACTGAAAATTGTCCATCGGATTTGACAACAAGGATGTGAGTGACTTTGGAAAGGGCTGTTTCAGGGGAGGGTAGAGGACAGTGGTTAAAGCAAGATTGGGAGATGGGAAATAAAGAAAATGTATACTGACATCTTTGAAAGAATTTTGTCTGCAGAGAGAAGACAGAAAGTCAAGAGATTGTTCTAGAGTGAAAAGAGATTAAAGAGATAGGTGAACACTGGGACGGGACACAAGATTAAGGATTTTTTAAGACAAGAGAAACTTGAGTAGATTTATTCTAACTCTTGTACAGTTAAAACCATCAGCAGCAGACTTTTTCTTTTAAGAGGCAAAACATGCATACAGTAAAGTGAGTTCTGGTACTAGTCTTAAGTGTACGGTTCATTTAATTCTCACATGTGTATACCCTGTGTAGCCACCATCCATTCAACTTCCCAAAAGCCTCCCTCATACCCTTTCCCAGTCAACCTCACCCCACTACTCTGATTTCCATCTATAGATATTAGTTTTACCTGTTCTTAAGGTTCATATAAATGAAATTATACAGTATATCTGTGAGATTCATCCTCTTTCTTTCATGTAGCAATAGTTTGATTTTTATTCCTGTGTAATATTCCATTGTATGAATATAGTGCAATTTACCAAGTTTTCCTATTGAATGACATTTGGGTTGTTTCCAGTTTTGGGTTATTGTGAATACAGTTGCTTTGAACATTTTAGTGTGTACATTTTGGTGGACATAGGTTCTCATTGCACTTGGGTAAATACCTAGGAGTAAAATGCTGCATCATACAGCAGTGTACATTACACTCCCAACAGCAATGTATGAGAATTCTTCTCACCAAAGCTTGGTCTTAATTTTAACTTTCTGGTGAACCAACATTTTGAAAGTCAGTTTCTCTGAGATTGTAAACCACAACTTTCTAGTTGTACTTATAAAACTTACAAAAAAACTTATAAAACTTACTTTTACCCTAAGCATTTCCCATCATTGACTCCTGCACTGTAGTAAACTGAATCTAATATAAAAAACATATAAACGTATTTCAGAATGTTTCATGAGAAAGATGTAATTTAATTCTCCTCTAAAGTTAGCTGAATTATAACATAATAATGATCAGGAAAATCCTGTCAGAAAGAGTATAACCCCTAATTATAAAGATATAGGAAATATTAGCATCCAATATAATAGTAAGCATCTAATGGCTACATGCTGATGGAAATGACTCATTAATGCATCTATTCCAATTTACATTCTATATAAGTAATGAATTTAGAGATAATAGCTCTGTTTTCTCTTCTTATTTTCATTTTAATGAACTATATTTGAATTAACATCCACTATGACCAGAATTTTAGACTCCAGTATTTTGAAGAATGCTAGTGGGTTTTTTTTTGGAGGAAAATAATAAAAGAGAATAAACTATTGACATAAAATCGAATACTGATTATTTTGCATTTTGACACAAACTTTTCCCTCTATTTGATGCAGTTTCTGTTTAATGCAGTACCTAAAACTGAACAAAGAAAGTAAATATATGATGTATTCAAATAACATTAGCTGTATGATTTATTGTTGCATTAAATAAATATTTATTCATGTTACTATTATACACAAAGTTGGTTGTCAATATCATCTCCTTATAACATTTAATTTTCACAGATCATGGTAAATATATTTAGAAATCTGTTCTTACATCTTACCAAGATAAGATGGGTTACAAATTTAAGTATAAGATCTGAAGTGATGAAAGTACTAGGGAATAACTGAGATACACATGTATATAATTGCGTTGGAAAAATCCTCTCTAAAATTGATACTGAAGTCAGTGACCATAAATAAAACATTTGACATATTTGACTATATAAAGATTAAAATTTTATGTATTCAAGTTAAATAATACCACATAAAAACATATAAATCCAGAATGTAAAACATTTTACCAGACTGCTGACCTGGTCTCTTCAAAATAGTCAATGTCATCTGGGAAGAAAAATCAAGAGATTGTTCTAGAGTAAAAAGAGATTAAAGAGACATAGCAACCTTGTGTGAACCTTGATTGAGATCCAGTTTTAAAAATTAAAAGGACATTTGGGAGCCATTTAGAAAATTTGAAACTGCATTAGCTAATATTAAGAACATTTCTGTATTCTTTATATAATTAATGTATTTATTAATTTATTTGTCTATTTAGAAATCTGAAGTCAAATATATTGAGAAAAATATTTTAAACAATTAGCGTTTCAAAAAGAAGTGAATCATTTACTTTAAAAGCTTTACAAATTAGTAACAAAGATAAATACTTCATGAATAAAATAAAGAACATGAAATACCAATTCAGGAAAGGAAAGTTAAGCAGTTTATTTATGACATACATCATGCTAGGAAAGCCAACTGTGATTGGATGTTATTTTCAAGGACTGATTTGTGAAATCAATTATTTTCTGAATCATTTTGAGGGTAAGTAATAGACATCATGGCTCTTTACCCCTAATTACATTAGCATGTGTTTCCTAAGAATTCTCTGACATAACCACCGCACAATTACCAACTTCATAAATGTATATTCATAAATAATCATTGAATCTACAGTTTATATCTCAATTTTGTCATTTGACCTAACTGTCCTTTAGAGCATTTTCACGTTTCTAGCACAGGAGTCACTCTAGGGTAGGTATTGCATTTAAATGTCATGTCTCTTCAACTTCCTTTAATCTGAGACATTTCTATAGACACTGTTTTTTATGACATTTGTGAGGAATACAGCCCTCCATTTTTACAGAACTTTCCTTATTTTGTAAAAGAAATGAATTTTTAAATATACTAAAAATGGAACAGTCTAAACCTATAAAAATAGTATTTTTAAGCCAAAATAAAATCATAGCAACAATTCCCCAAATTGAATACTCACTAAACTGATACTTTGCTTTGTTCAACCACCTGGTCTCTGTATTGGGCTTTCTGTTTATTTGTCATCCTCATTCAAGAATGTGACCCTTTCTGCCAGCACAGTCTGGCAACAGAGAAAGATTAGTCTCTACAGAAGCATACTGTGTCTTAAGGAGCACCTTGCATCAGGACTATAAAATATGCTTCAGTTCCTTTTTAGACATCAAGTATTCAGAAAAGTATTCCAGATCAGCACTTAGCTAATAAGACCCAAGGGTTTTTTCCATGCAGCTTCCAAATCTTTTGTTTTGTTTTGTTTTGTTTTTAGGTCAGTATTTTTCTGCATTTTGTTGAAATATTGCTTCTTTCTTTCTTTTCCTTATGCAGTAAGCAATTAATAATATTGAGTTAGTCTATTATATGAGAATCCTATTCTGTATAATAATCTAAATCTTTTACTTTTTAAATTTTAAGTCATTTTAATTGTTCCAACTGAGTATTATAGGGTTCACATATAGTTTTTCTTTTATAAACGTATTTGTTCACCTAACATTGTCACATAGAGTTTATCTGTATACCAAAAACAGTACCAGGCTATCTTACCACCTCCATGATTGATCTCTTATAAAATTGACCTAATCTTATTAATTAGTATCTAGATATGCACCTTTGTCAAATATTTTGAAAAATCAAAGAATCTCTTCATCTCCTAACTACAGAATTCATTTCCCTTATTTGCAGGGTACATTCTAAAGATGATTCCCTCCAAAGCAATAAAATATGCCCTTTCATGATCACAAAATGACGATGTGATCTAATATAAGCAATCTAGAAAAATTTATCTCCTAAATAATTTACCAAAATGATATTTTGAAATGTATGTATTAGGAAATTTTTTTTCTCTCATTTTCGTAAATGATTACTCCTTTCCTTTCTACCAATTCTGAGTATTTCTTCCAAATTCAGTGATATATTGTAAATGGTTTTCCAAACTTTCTTCAGTTTTGAGATTATATTAGCCCCTTCTGACATTTTCTTGATTGTTTAGCCTTTCAAGTAGAATGTATGTTATTAAAATCCAGGGTTTTATTTTGTTGTTGTTTTTTGCTTTGTTTTGTTTTTGTCTTTGCACTAGTTTCTCAACAAAATTTTCCTTTGCAATTGCAAAACAAGTTTTAAAATATAATCGACCCAATATACCTAACATATCTTCATTTTGAGTTGCTTCTACACACGAACCAATTCATTGACCTGATTCAACATTATCTGGAATAAGAATTTCTTCTCCATGCTCTATATCAACGCCTAAAACCTGGTTTAAATTTAAATTGCAATATTCTGAACCTACAGATGTTGCTACTTTCTTTCCATGGTGTTTGTCAACTGTTTTATTGCTTCAGAGACTTTTGATTCTTTTTTGAAATAACAGGGTATAGCTGTAAATGCTCAGACAATTTGGAATCAGGACAGTTTTGTTTCATAGTCTTGTATTGTCCAAAGGAAAATAAATTATCAGGATTTACCGTTTTTCTTTCTTTAATGTTGGTGGCTACCACGGCAGAATCAATGTCAGATTCACACCTGCAACCTACAATACTTTAATGTCAGTCTTTATGTTAATGAATCTCTGTTATTCTTGTTTTTGTTTTGTTTATTTATCTTTACTGTTTACTTATTACTTTATAGTTAATAAGCTTTCAGATGACCTAGGATTACTTGAATCTGTAGTTCTTTCCTTCCCTCCTTCCCTCCTTCCTTGTTCCCTTCCTCCCTTCCTTCCTTTTTTTTTCACACTGGAAACCACCATTCTCCTGATAGTTTGCTTGCACCCAGTATTTAGTGTAGTAGAAAGAGCCTGGATTTTAGAGATAGTGTTCCAATACCAGGCTTAATAGTTTTGTGACCCCCTGGGAAAGTAACCCAGTCTCAGTTTCTTCATCTTTAAAATGTTAATAATATCCACATCGTAGGACTTGTGTAATATTGGGTGAAATAATTTATGTCTTCTATTTATGGTAATATACCAAATTAGATAACCCAAAAAATATGAGACACTTAGAAAATTGTTTAAAATACCACACTCTTTAAATGTGTAGCTGAGCTCACAGAAAAGTGAAGACAATTCCCAGGGTTAAAAATGAAGAAGGAATGAAAAGTAGAGACTGAGGGAGTTCATGGCTTTATTGCTACGGGGCTTCTGTTGGAAGGTCATACGGGGACAGGAATTGGAACGGAGATAGCCACATAAAGCCATGTGCTGAATGTCTGTGCTTTGCCCCTCCAGATCATGCTCTATCCTATATCACTGGGCTCCTTTGTCTTATGACCTTTTTTTTTTTTTTTTTTTTTTTTCCATGACTTTTAGTTGGATTCAGACAATGGAGAACCTTGGCATGAGTTTTGAGGGAAGAAGAGAGAGGTCCAGTTATTTATTCTCCTGTTTCCCTAATTGTGAGGTCACTTTGAACTGGTTGTGTTCATAATGGAAGTTCACTATTCTACCCAAGGAGACCTGCCTATACAACTTTTTCTTCTTCCAGATTCCAGGAACCTCTCCTTCCCCTCATCCATTAGGGCCCAAGGATGGTGACAGAACAATGCTGCCAACCTCAAGTTCCTTTTGGTTTCTTTATGCCACTCATACTGTTGTAATCAATCCTTATATAATTGAATGTTTCTCAAATTATCCCAATTTAAATGTGTCATTTGTTTCCTGTTGGGACTCTGATACAAACCAGAACCCTCGGAGGGCTAAATCTTTAGTGCAAAGGTAGTCTAAGGAAAATGTACCACCAGCACAAAGAGACAACTAAGGTGCTTGTTTAACATCTTTGTAGGCCAAAATCAACACATCTCAAAAGTATACAATAAAGTCCTGCCGAGATCACAAGTTGATATTTTTAAAAACACATACTGAAGCAATGTAGCAAAGGTGAGAGCAGGCATGTGAATTAAACAGCAAATTTAGCCCTCCAAGAGCTTTAACTAATAGCATTAGCTGATAATGATTTGAAGTATGTGTTAAAATATTAAAGACTTAAAAGAAGAATTTAAAACATGAGACATAAAAACAATATGTAAAAAGACCAAACATATTTGAAAAAGAACCCAAATAAATTTCAGAAATGAAAAAATATGACCATAAAAATGAAAGCTTAATGGATGGGTTAAACACAGATTAAAACAAAATAAACTGGAGGGTGGACTGAAGACAATGGCCAGAATGCAACAGAGAAAGATAAAGATATAGAAACGATAAAAAAGGAGTTAAGAAGACATAAAAACAACCATGAGAAAATCCAAAACAAAATTCTGTATAAGAGCTTCAGAAGAGTATAGAGAGAATGGAGTGATACTACAGAACATCAAGGACAAAGAACGATCTTAAAAACAACCAGAGAGAAAAGACATTACCTACAGAGGAACTACAATTAAACTAAAAGCAGCCTTCTCCACAACAAAAAGAGAAACCAGAAGACCGTGGAATAAAATGTTTGGCAGATAACAGACACTCAGTAAATGAGCAATATAACCTTGTTATACCTCTCAACTGATTGTTTTCTTGTAAACTCAAAACATTCTTCATGTTTTATATAAGATATTTGTCTGTTTTACCCAATGCAACAACTTTCTTCCAATACGGGGTTTACATCTTTGTTTTGTTTTCATACTAGTTTAGTTTTTATATCATTGAACTTGTTGATATTAACTAAAGCTGTATTAACCTTCAAACAAGAAACTGTACAAGAAACTGTAAGTAAAAATGCAGAATCAAGCCCCAAATAAATGGAGACATATACTGTGTTCACGAATTAGGAGACTCAATATTGCTAATAAATGAATTCTTCCCACGTTGATTTATTGATTAAATGCAATTCCAAGCAAAATTACAGCAGGATTTTTTGGATAGAAATTGACAAGCTAATTCTAAAATTCATGTGAAAATGCAAATGAATTGAATAGCTCAATTGAATTTGTAAAGAAGATATTGATAGAATCAGGAGAAAATCCTCATGAATTTGGACTAGTCAGATATTCCTTAGACATGACACCAAAAGCACAATCCAAAAAAAGAAAAAAATGATATTTTGACTCATAAAAGTCAAAAACTTTTCTCCAAAAGAAACTGTTAGGAAAACAAAAAGATAAGCCACAGACTGAGAGAAAATATTTGAAAATTATTTCTCTTATAGAGACTTGTGTCCAGAATATTTAAAGACTCAAAACTAAATAATAAGAAAATTAAAAAAAAACAGATGAAAAAGGGGCAAAAACTTTGAACAGACTCCTCACCAGGGATGGAAATTAAGCACATGAAAAGATACTTAATGTCACTAGACACCAGAAAAATACAAACTACAACCACAATATGATCCCTTTATATTCCTATTTGACTGATGAAAATTCAGAAGATTGACCATACCAAGTATTGGTACAGATTTTGAAAAATTAAAACTCTCATACATTGCTTGTGGAAAACATTTTGGCAGTTTACTAACATATAATCCAGCCATTCCACTCTTAGGAAGTTACCCAAATGAAATGAAAGCATATGACCATACAAAGACTTATACAAAAATGCTCATGACACCTTTACTTGTAATAGCCTAAAGTATGGAAACAACCCAAATGTCCATCAGCATATGAGTACATGAAAAAATTATATCGGTATAATGGAACACAATTCAGAAATAAAAAGGAATGAACTACTGATAAGTGCAACAACATAGAGGGATTTCAATATATAATTCTGCATGGGAAAAGCTGGACAAAGAAGAGTATACACTGTTTGATTCCATTTTATATAAAACTCTAGAAAATGTCAACTAACCTATAGGGAGTCAAAGCAGTGAAGAGGGGATGATAAATGCTAGGTTATCTTATGTGGAGAAGCTGAATTTACAAAAGGTAGAATGAATTTGAACATTCTTGATGTAAAAAAATGCAGAATCATTGTAATACTTATAGAAAAATACAATGGGAGAAATTGTAATTAAGTTCTAGGGGACATAAATTGAAAACACATAAGTAGAAATTACTGCCAGGAAAAGAAAAAAAAAAAAAATACTACCTGGGATTTACTTGGGATATATAGCAATGACTTTAGCTGAAAATGGATGAAAGGTATGCATGGAAAATTGGAATAAGCAAACACCAGGCAAAATATTCAATTCTGTCAATAGTTGAAAAAGCACAAAATAAAACAAATAAAATTTACACATTGTAAACTAGTGAAATGTCTAAAATTGATAACATCCAGGGCTGGTGATTCTTTGGTGAAATTGGTACACTTACATATTGCTAGAGGCAATTTAAATGTAAAAAATTCAGTTCCTCAGTCACACTAACCCATTTCAAGTGCTCAAGAGTCACATGAAGCTGGTGGCTGCCATATTGCTCAGCACAGGGAAAAATGCCCATCACCACAGAAAGTTCTGTTGAATGGTCCTGCTCTAAAGGAAAGACATTGGAGTAGAACTGATGGATTGTTGAATATTTACAACTTCTGCTCTACTTGATATTTCAGTTGTTCTCCAATGGTACATTGCTCCATCTCCCCTTTAACATTTACTATTTTAAGAATTTTATTTTTCTAGTCTAATGAGTATGAAATAATTTAGCTCACTAGATTAAATGTGCATTTCCCTGATTACTAATGAAGTGGAGTGTTTTTTCATGCATTTATTAGCCTTCATAATTCCTTTTCTGTGAGTTTCCTCCTGTTTTTTTAATCCACATTAACATGCTGAAATTTAAAATGGGAAAATGTTTGTGATATAGTGATAAGTGAAAAAAAAATAAAACACAAAATTGGCCTACACTGCTTTTAATTGAGTAAAAGTAAATATCCAGATAGTCAAAGTTTGGAAAATTTGTCACAGAAGCTAACTTAGATACCTTAGGATGGTGGGATTTGGGGTAATTTACTTTGCATCTAAAAATCATTTTAATGTGGCCTTGATATGATTTCCTCATTTTTAAAAGAGCAAAACAAATATAATTTTGCTTGAGGTTTGGGAAAATTGCCCTAAAACTTTTTATTCTGTTTTCTAAGTCTTCCTCCCAGGTCCATGTAGACTGAGTGATTATTTTTCTTTATTCCTGCTATTATTTCTGACATTATTCCTTTCTGGTAGAACATTGTGTGCCTGACCTAAAAAAATGGTGTGTGTGTGTGTGTGTGTGTGTGTGTGTGTGTGTAAAAGCAAGAATAGATTGGTGAGAGAAGAAAGACCTTTCAATATTTGTATTCTTAATTTGATGAAATGTTTAAATTGCAGAGGAAACTACCTTTCATATTTCATAGTAGAGGGGAATGAATATGTGCAAATGGCCTGGGGACTTCACATACTCATGTTTTGGAAATGTAACAAGCACACACTGGTTTAAGTAGTCAACTTGGAAAAGAAATGGCATTCTTTAAAAAGTACAAACAGCACTGTTAAAAAAAAATACAGAGAAAGTGTAGTGTACAAATTAATAAAAATTAATTCCTGCCCACCTAAATCCTTGCAAAAGAATGGAATGTATTCTATAAGATGTTTCACTTTAGCATTAGCAGCCAGCACGTATAAATTTCCACTGCCAAATGAGGTTAAGCTCTCACACACACCCCAGCAGATTTGTTCCCCATTGGTACTTTCCCTCTGTCTTGTCCTCCAGGTGTCTTTCTATTATTGCTTCATTTCCTGTCTGGATTAACTTTTCCAATTTTCCTGACACACTCTGCTGGGCATTGTTTCCCACCCCTGGTACAAGTCCTTCTTTCAGCAGGTCCAGACAGCACAGCCAGGATTTTACTTTTAACAAAGACAAACGGGAGCTCTCTTTAATATCTTTTCGTTTAGTCTGCAGGCAGCCATGCTGCAGCCTGACATCCCTGAAGCGGTTTTCATCAGCTGTAGGTAGATAATATATCCTTTATAGATTTCTGGAATTTTAGCAGTGTGAACTGGAACATGCCTTTGTGTATTCTTTGTTTTTCCCACTTGCTTCCAAATAGGACCCCTGTAAGTGAGCTGTTTAGAGCAGAGGACAGAGAGCCTCTGGGTTTCTTGTTCTTTTCCATGCCTTTGCCCTGGCCTGGGGCAGTGCCACTTCCCAGGCATCTCACCATTTGTTAACTCTTACACTAATTTATAAAGTGGGCATTGCTGTGTTTCCTTTGATTTGCAGTAAAGTGTCAGTTCATATTTATAGTATTTCAACATGAGGTCAAGGACAGGAAATGGAAGATCAAAATGAAACAAAACTTCTAAAATAAGATGTTTTTAAAATTAGGATTAAGCCTTACTCGGTGAAACCTGGAGGGCAAACCAAATAGGATTTGCAACCTATATACATCCTCTCTAGGATGCCTACTTAAAGAATCTGCCAAACAAATGCCTGGCTTCTCAGGGGTGCCTGTCAGGAGGAATGCCATATCACCATGGTCCTGGAGACTCCCCTGGCCATCCATCTGCTCAGGTTTGAGGTGAGGTATGGGTTTGGATCGACTTACTAAGATTTCCCTCATGTGCATTCTGAATGGCATCTGAAAGCTTTTTTCTCTTCACGTGCTCCAGAACACACTTCGATATTTACTGCAGCTACTCTTTTGCTTAACGGAACTAGCTCTATGGTTGTGTGTTATGATTTGGGGCTGCTTCATAGAGTCCACCTGCTTTTAATTACCACCTTGTCACTAGCACCAACATTATTGCTTCCTTCCTTTGGATGCTGGATGTCTTCCCATCTTCAATAATTCCCGTTTTAAATGTGTATCTGAATAGGAATTAAGCTGTGTTTACTACTTGCTGTAGTTGTAGGTGTCAGAGGCTAAGATATACTTTGGTGTCCCTTTTTTAGTCTCTGTTTTCTCTGGGTTTCCTTTAAGGACTCCTTAAATAGGGGATGAAACTTACAGGTCTTTTCCCTTGTAATCCTCCATACAGGAGCCCTGTTGGGGTTGTAAGAGTGGGGAAAGAGAAATCTGTTCTATAATCCTATGATAGATCTCAGTGCCCCCTCAGTGCCCCTCAGTGCCTCAGAGTCTGTGCCCTTGGCCTGTGACCTTCACAAGTGCTTCTTAGCTTTTATTTCCCACCACTTAGGTAGTACAGGGAGGCTAGAAGGGTGTTTTCCTTCTTCCATATCAGTTAGGCTCTAGTAAAACCCACTTTGGTTAGGCGCTGGTAAAGCAGTTTCCCTTGAGGGTAGGCCTTTATTATTACTGAGCACAGAATGCTCTGGGCATATTTCAAAATTGTTTACTTTTTCCCTCCCCGTGCCAGAAGCAAGTGGGGATTTTTCTCTAATTTTCACAGTGGGAACCTAGTAGGTCTCCTGGCAGTAAAAGTCATGAAAGTGTAGGGGCCCTGAAGCTGGGTCCCCAGGAGTTTTTATCTAGCCCATCTCTGTCTCCAGCAATCACTTGATTAACCTTTAAGTGTTCCTACCAGATGCTAGCTTCAGTGACACTTTCTGCTCCCAGGAAGCTTTGATTTTCTCTTTATCTACCCGTCTCTCAAGTTTTCCGGGTGGTGGTTTCCTCCATGCCTACGATTCTCCGACAGATCTTTGAAGAGTTGTTGGTTTTCCGGGTTTTTTTTGTTTTGTTTTGTTTTTCCCAGCTTTTTTGCTGTTGTGAAGACGTGATGACTTCCAAACTCTTTACATAGCAGACTGGAAACTGGAAGTTACCTTTTAAAATGTAAATCTCTGCTGGCACATCACATTTTAGCCTAACACCTTAGCAGATGTTAACTGACAGAAAATAAAAGCAAGGATGGGATGCGGGAATGATGGAGGGGGAAAGTAAGTAAGCAAGAAAGGAGGGAGAAACAAAGCTCTGATGGAAGAGGTGGGAGAAGGCAAAACAAACCTTCAACCCAATAATTTTTGTCAGGTGCTGGCCCTCGTTTCAACAATTAAATTTTATTTTGACACCATGTTGTTCCATTGACATATATGCACATTTATTTGTTATTTACAAAATCAAAATTAGAGGTGGGGTTTTAAAAATAGATGATTTAAAAATAATTTGAAAATATAATGAAAGACCATCCTTAAACTGAAAAAACAAACAAATACCATTTTAGGGAAGAATTGAGTTGGTAAAGCTTTACTGAAAGTAATTGCCATGCTTTAGACATCATTATTTGAGATATTTGAATACTAGTCTATGTAAAATTAAGCCATGTTATAAGAACAATAATTATTTAATAAGGCCCTACCTATGTCACACTGGCAATTTGCAAACCGTGAAATTCCTACTTTCAATGTTAAAATTTAACCTTATGATACTCTGTCACTCTCTAGCATTTAAAGAAAACAAATTTATTTTCATGTGCTCACCAGAATATGGTTGTATAGGCTAAACTAATTGTTCTCAAAGTGTGGTTCCTGCATCAGTTGGGAACTTGTTAGAAATCAAATTCTCAGGTCCCATCCCAGACCTACGGAATTGGAAACCCTAGGGGTAGAGCCCAGCATTTTGTGCTTTAGCAGCCCCTCCAGGTGATTCTGATATTTATTAAAGTTTGAGAACCACTGATCTAAGCCTATCTTTGAAGTGAGGCCCAAAGGTCCATGATCAGGAAGAAAATATTATAACTTTACTTTATATTTTAATATTCTCCTTTTCTAAAGACTATTTTTGTGTATATTTTAATATATCCAATATGTTAATATCATTGTACACATATAATTTATCAACAAAAACATTGTGTATTAGGAGTGCATGCTGAATTTTTTTAATTGACAGAAATGTTTGATATACAAAGTTTGAAGTTCACTTGTCTAAGCAATAATATTTTAAAACTCTTGAGCTCTAAGCCCAACTGAGCCATTAGCCACTGACAATTTCATATATTTCCATTAATATATTTATCTCACTCCTCACTTCCAAATGCTCTGTAAATAATTTATAGTGCTCATTTCTCCTCTAGAAAAATCTCTAGAGAAATCTCACATTCCCAGTAAAGTGATAAGAAGGGGCTTCTGTATTGCACTCTGGATATACCCTCTCTTTGGGTAAAAGAAAGACTAACGATAGCCCACGGACAGCATCGATGGCACTTTCCCACTAACCCATCAATGCATCCATTTTTGTTTGTGCAGAAAAAGGGCACAAAGAGAAAAAAAGAGGGTTCCATGTCCTTTCCTTGCCACACCTTTTTTTTTTTTCCATTCTCATTGCTCTGCTTAGATGGAGGGACCCCTAAGGGGAGTACCCTGTTCTCGTTGACAGTTTTCCCCCCTCCCCCACATACACCGGCTTGCACTAGCCTGGTGTGCCTCCTTTGTGTTATACGTTTTCATGAGCTAGGCAAAAAACATCACTGCACACCTATTATACATGGACATTGGAGGAACTAGGAGTACAGCTGACTTTTAAACCACAGTAATTTAAGGGCTCAAAAAGTTAAAAAGTAGAAAATATGATCATTTCTTTCCTAGTACAATATTTCGCCCTCAGTAACCATATATAATAGGCTGAATAAACAAACATAAACAGAGTTCAGTTCCTGAGCCCACAGTCCCAGTAATAGCGTGTAGCAGTTAAAAGCATAAATATGGGTTTGAGTCTTATCACTGTGTTTACTGATTGGATGACCTTGGACAAGTTCTATAACAACTTTTAAGTCTTTCTCTCATCTGTAAATTCAGGGTAAATGTGATGGTTTGAAGCTGTATGTACCCCAGAAAAGTATGCTCTTAAAGTTAATCCATTCCTGTGGGTATGCACCCATTGTAATTAGGATCTTTTGGTGAATAGGATTTTTTTTTCTTTTTAAGCAAGTACTGAGGATTGAACCTAGGACCTAGTACATGGGAAGCAGACATTCAACCACTGAGCTACATACGCTCCCCAATTAGAGTTGGTTTTTTGCATATGTTTGTTTTTGTTTTTAGGAGGTACCGGGGGTCAAACCCTGGAACTCATACATGGGAAGCAGGTGCTCAACCACTTGAGCTACATATGTTCCCTGGTGAGTAGGAGCTTAAGATGTGATTCCCTACATTCAGGGTGGGTCTTAAGCCTCTTACTGGAGTCCTTTATAAGAGAATGAAATTAAGACAAAGAGAGAGAAAGCCATGGAAGCAAGAAGCTGGAAGCAACAAAATCCAGAAAGAGAAGGGAGAGAACAGCAGCTGCTACCAGCTGCCTTGCCATGTGACAGAGGAGTCCAGGATCGCTAGCAGCTGGTCTTTAGGAAGAAAGCATCGTCTTGATGTCTTGATTTGGACATTTTCATGGCTTCAAAACTGTAAGCTTGTGAGCTAATGCACTCCCATAGTTTAAGCCAATTCATTTTATGATATCTGCTTCGGCAGCTTAGCAAACTAAAGCAGATAGTAACTACATCATAGACTCATGGTGAGAGTTAAATGAGATGTAAGTGCTTAGCAAGGTATCTGGCACATAGTAAACTCCCAATACATGTTAGTTATGTTGCATTTTGCTGAATAAGCTGCCAAGAACTAATAGTGTTCCTACCCACAAGTCCTTTGTCAATGAAGCTCACCAACTTTTTTTTCTAGCTAATGGCTAATGATCTTACATAATTTATACTGCTTTGAAAATCAAAAGTAATGTCTCTTTTGGAGAGACTGACCTGAACATTTGTTAATCACTATCTCCTCCTGCCCGTATGTCTGTCTGCCTGGAAGAGCTATTTCTATTCCTTGAGCTAACTATTGGTGGAGGTGCTGAGTCCTTTCATTCTATTTCACTGAAAGGAACATTATATATCATCATTAGGAAGGAAAAAAAATTATATGTGCATCTCTACAGTGGAGCCATTTAGTTGAAAACTTGATGGCAGTGAAATGATACCACATCAAGGAAGGAATAAAGTTACACAAGTTTTCTTTCCCTCTTTGGAATGATTAATTTGTCTTAGGGGAGACTTTACAATATGTTATCATCAAATAGAAACACCACAGGATAATAATGGGAGTTTCTGTGAACTCATAAAAAGGAACCCAGAAAAAAGTAGTGCTTTCCTGTTTTTCCCCAATTCACCCTGCCTGATCTGAAATACATGGCAGGAACTCAATAAATATTACTTGAACTAATAATTAAGCAAGAAAAAAAGTGTAATGAAAGTGTAAAGATGTCTAGGAGTAACTTGCAGAATTGCCTCCCTGGAACACTTCCCCTGCTCATTTGTTCTTGTTATGACCATATAATGCCATATATCATTTCACTTAAATCTTCTCAAAAATGCTATAAAGTAGCATTAGTCAGTGTTTGACATACTGAGAGGTTAAGAAACGTGTCCAAAGTCACAGAGTTATAAGTAGTAACATCAAAATGTAAACCCAGGGCTGTTTGACTCCAGACCACTTGTGCCTCATGTTGGGATTCTTTCTTCTTTTTGAGAAAGCTGAACCCCTGCAGTAGAGGGGATTCTCCTCCCCAGTAGCCTGATTACTGTTGGTTTTCTTCACCAACTTGAACACTCCAAAGTTACTGGCCTTGCCCCTTTGAGAACATTACAGTCCTGACTCATATCCATGGTCCATCTGGCCCAGTGGCATTTCCAACTGTGAATGCGGAGGGATTGGTGGGTTAGCTGGACTGATCTTCCACAATGTCAGCCTTGAACTTTCATTTCATTTCATTTCAATAAAGGTCGATTGAGAACCTCCAATGAGCCAGGCACTATGCTAGGTGCTAGGGAAACAGAGATAATGAATATGCTCCTTGCTTTGGGGGATGTTGTAACAAAGGGAGGAAAAGGACACAGGTTTGCTAAGACTCATTCGCCAATGCTCACACTTTTGAAGAACTGCCCTCTTTTTGGGGCTTGAAGAATTTCTTTTTGAACTGGAAATTTGGTTTCCCTTTTGGTGTTTCTTTACTTTTTTGAGAGCATCAATTGTATCCAACAGAAAACAAATTTTCTAAGTTTGTTGCCTCCACCCTCTCCCACCCTTTTCCTGATTATTTCTCTAACTGCTTCCTCCTCCCCTGCCCCTCCTCCCACGGATTCTGATGAAAAATTGCTTTGGAAAGCTAGCACGGAGATATATGTAATTTCAAATCTAGGACAGAAAATTTCTTGATTACTTTACAGGAGGAAAAAGAGGAAAATGGGATAAGCTTCTCAAATGCTTAGCGGTCCTTGATAGTGTATTGTAGATATATAGAGATCTCTCATTCATGAATTAACCCCCCCCCGACCTCACTTATATTTTCAGCCTGAACAATGTGGTAGGGTTCCTGAAATTCATCAACAGCTTTTCCAAGTAGCAATACCTTGACTTTCTTCCAAATGTGTTTATTTTGAACTAAAAGGAATTTTTGGAATTTAAAAAACAAGTCTGTAATGCTTCTACATCTTTCGAGATGATACTAACTTTGATCACAGGACATTACAGCCTTCATCTTTTTGGTCTGAACATTTCTGACCTTCTTTTGTTTGTGATTGTCTGTTTGTTTTTCATTTTTCCCTTACAGAGCAGTCCATCAATACATTTCATGCAAGCAGGTTTTCAAATGTCAACTTTAGTTTGTTAGCATCACTTTCTAGTCAAATGAGTTAGTGCCCTAATCTTTTAACTTTTAAAGGGAGAATTAAGTTAAACAATGTTGAAGTGGTTCTTTTAAAATTAGTGGCCAAGAAATAACTTCACAGTCTAGTCTGCAATCCCGTCTTCTGTCAGTGCAGTCCACCTACCACCCTGCCACTTGTCATGCTCTAACTCAGTCTACACAAACACTGCAGTCAATTGAGGAACTGCTATTGTTGTCATATTTTCACAGCCCTATTTCTGGAGCTATTGAAGACAAGTATACAGTTTTGAGGCTGTTTGTTTTTCTTTAATGAATTTCTTGGTTAAGTGATAAACATTGAAATTTTGTTTCATAGACAAAGATCAGAAGGCTTATTTTGTTATTCTTCAAAGATGTCACATATTTTAATGATTTGGATGCTTGAGTTTAGCTAGAGAGTATTTGAAACTTTTTAATAATTACTTTAAATTATAATTCTCAATTTATTAGGCATGTACAGATGTTGATTAATTTTTTATATACAGTTAAGTAATTACCTTTTCTAAATCTCCAATCTTATTTTTCATATCAAAGGAAGTTTTTTAATCTAGGAAATTCCACTCTACTTAAATTCATGTGCACATTTGTTAGCAATAAACTTATCTCCTGAAAGGTGATTGTTGGGTGAGGTCCCTCTTTTAGAGAATTTGTTAAGTAACCTAGTATTTGTACTAGCCAATCAAAATTCAACAGGAGCCACACTAAGGTAAATAAGTGAAGCAGCTTGGATGGGGGTCTTGGGAGAACTGGGGAGCTTCTGCTATCTATAAAGGCAACTGCTCCCCAACACCAGCTGAGGGCTACTGCTCTAGAGAGTAGGCCCTGGGCCTTCAGGTCTTCTGACTTTTAAGAGACACAGGAAATTCAGATTTTTATGTGAATTTTAATTATTAGGTTGAACACTGCAGACAAAACCAAATAAGTTTGTGGGTATTTTTGGACTATACGCCATCAGTGTACAAGCTCTGCCTCATACTACTGGAGTTAAGAAACTTGGACATGCATCTGGATGAATTCACCCTTTTCCACGTGTGATAATACTGGAGAGATTATTCTGTACTGAGTATCTTGCATGGATAATTCCATTTGTCACAACAACCCTATCCCATGGAACACTATTATCCCCATTTTATTGATAAGAAAACTGAGACTCAGAGAGATTAAGTAACGTAGAGAGTTTAGGTTACAGCTAATAGGTGATGGGACTATAAGATTCAAGGCCTGAGTCTGCTTCCTGAGTTAGTGTGAAGGTGTGTGTGTATTCTTGTGGGGGGGGGGGCGGGGGTAATCATCTTAATACTTACTTCAGCATTCTCGGTTTATTTCCTTTTTTTTTTTTTTTTATAGAGGCATCCATATAGAAATAAAACATAGTGCCAGCCTTAGGAAAATGTGCTTCATATACCCCTGGTTTAACTGATTTCCCTTCCCCTTAGCATTCAGTCTCATTCTCAAAAAATTTGCATTTTGAAAGAGGACCCCTGGAAGAAAAGGACACTCTGGTGGGCATATACACTGAAAAAAAAAAAATTTTTTTTATTACCTTTTGACAATATCAATGCCATTTAAATTCTTTTTCTAGGAATTTTTCCTAAAGTAAATAATTGTCTATGTACAAAAACATTTAGCAGTGAACTCTTCATCATACGTTGCTTAAAATAGCAAATGAAAATTAGAAACAATATAAATGTGCTGATTTTCATCCCAGTTAGACAGTCCAAGACTCTGACTTCATTAGTCACAGTCTTCTCTTTGCTAGCTGGTGAAATCATAAGGCCACGTGATTCCCAATCAGAGACCATAAAGAGGAAAACATTGAGAGAACCACAAGGAAAAATGGAGAGGCCAAGAGAGACTCTAAAGCCAAAAAGGAAGGAGCGGGGAGGAAAAGAGGCCAGGAGGGAATGAGAAAGACATTATATTTTGGAGATTGAGGAAATATTGCTTTATAAATCTTATTTTTCTCCTTGCCAATAAGCATGGCTTTTAAGAGTGATGCTGAGGCTTAAATCTTTGGTCCGTCCATGTGCCACTTGGGCCCAGAAGTTGCAACACCTACTCTCCAGTTCACTGGACTCAACCAGGATAACTAACAAGGTGATGATGATGGACAACGCCCATCCCAAGGAACAGAAAGAGTCTGCAAGTGCAAGCAAGATAGTCCATCCATCTGCCCCACGGGATCTAAGCCCCCTCTCAATTAGGAGCAGAATGGGCATCACCATCCCAAATCCTCAAGATTGGGGAATGAACAATGGACTAAAGTAGACTTACTATTATTCTACTATAGACTTATTGTTATTTTAGCAATAGAAGAACTTTTATCATTGATGTGGAGGCAGTGGCCACTGGAGGCTCTGAGGGGAGGTAGAGGGAAAAATAGGTGTAATATGGAAGCATTTTGGGGACATTGGAATTGTCCTGCGTGACGTGGCAATGATGGATACAGGCCATTATATATTTTGTCATAACTTACAAAATTGTGCAGGACAGAGTGTAAACTATAATCCAGGGTTAGTGACAATGCTTCAATATGTGTTCATCAATTGTAACAAATGTACCACACCAATGAAAGATGTTGTTAATGTGGGAAAGTGTGAGAGGGGTAGAGAGTGGGGCATTGGGAATCCCCTATATTTTTTATGTAACATTTATATAATCTAAAGTTTCTTTAAAATAAAATAAATAAATAAAATGAAAAATGAAAAAATTAAAAACAAATAAATAGGAGAAGTCCTGTAAGTACAGCCCATTAATTCCCACAACTTCCAAAGTCCTGAGAAATGCCCAAAAAGTCCCGTCAGAATTATCTAAAAAGGTCGCCACCTATTCCCAATTCTCCCCTAGCATTGCCTTAAACAGTAACATTTAAGATAAATAAAATATGATTTACAGTTCAATAGTCTTGTTTCATTATAAGTAAAAGGAAACTGATGGCTAATGATTTTTTAAGTGTTTAGATATGTTTAGAGATAGTTCTTATGCTTTAAAGGGAAAAAAATGAATAAGGTGCTACTTGTAATGCTATGTTATTTATCATTTGTCCCAACTGGGTCATGGGGAAATGTCAAATGTCCAGCCAGAGGCCAAACAACAAGCAACAGGGAGATGGGGACCAGAATTTGGCTCTAAACTGTAAAAGGTTCTGACCTCTCTGAGCTCCGTTGCTATGTATAAAGGTACCCAAAGTAGCCACCAGAAGATAATTCCGTTTCACTTTAGTTTTCACTTTGCTGTTAAAAGTTGAGTTTCATTCCGAACTGAGCCCACATAGCTCCAGGGCAGAGTTTGATCCCAACTCGTGTTCAGTGGGAGGAAGTCACAGAGACATATGTTCCCATGAAATGACATGCTGTGAAGTGAAGGGTATTAGTGCAATTACTTCTTCAAAGGCTCCTGGGGGAACCAAACTTGCTATGAGTCTCTATTAAGAAAATACAGAAGATGTTTCCGTCTAAAACATAAATTTTGGAAAAATTCACAGGGGGAAGATTGAGATAAATAGAGACAATGCAGAGACTCACATATATATGCAGACACCTTATAAAATGTCTTGATTCTGTTATTCTGATTAGCTGGGCTTCCCTTTTTATTGAGGTGTTTATTTTGTTATAAAATAGCACAATCATTTTAGTAGGTATCTGGTATCCAATCTCTGTTGTGAGGTCTTTATATACCTACATAGACCCTCTAATTACCATTACATATTTGAAACCTAAAAAAATTAAGTCTCTCTCACACGCATACACAAACATACATTTTTGTGCTCTCCCTGCCCCCTGACTGTCCTTTGATCACATTGGCTCTTGAGGCCACCTTGAGAAATCCCGTTCCTGAAAACATATGAAGAGCTAGGCTGTGAAACTGTCGCTGAACTTATATCGTTGTAAATAGAATCCATCAGAAAGAGGGAACTACTAGGGGTATGTGACAATATCCTTGAGATTGCTAGCCTTGGGTAAGTCATTAAATCCCTTTGCTCCCTAGCTATTTGCTCTGGAAAAATATACATGAAACAAAAGATATATTTCCCTTCCTTCACCCATTTGGCTTCCTGAGTCTTTCTTTTTGCATTTGGCTTAAAAGCCACCAACAGAACTGTTTCCAAAAAGAGGAACTTGTGTATCTTTGCTGAGGCAGGAATTCTGGTTTCCATCTCTGCCAGTTGACAAGCCCCAAGTGAGGATTATCTGTCATGACTAAAGCCTGTGAAATGCTGAGTGGTTGTCCATGGGGTCACACCTTTTTTTCTTTTTCTAACGGCATGTTTATTTAACCAAAGTCATATTCGGGCACGATAAGCAAAAGCAAAAAAAAAGACTGGTATACAAAAGCAGCTAGTTTTTAAAACTAAAGACTATACCCAAGCATAAGGCTTAGTAAACACAACTTTGATGTGCTAAGATGGATTGCAGCCAACTTCTAAGAGTCCTTCACATTTTTTACTTGTTTTCCCACACATGGTCTCATTTGGTCCTTGCAGCACCATGAGGTACCTCAATCATGTAGAGTTGTTATCCCTATTTCACAGCTGAGGAAACTGCTTTTCAGAGACATCAAAGTGGTTTTCCAAAGGTCATAATTCTAAGTGGCAAAACCTATATTTAAATCTAAGTTTTCTGACTCCAGAACTCATTTTTCTTTTATTATTTCTTGCTGCCTTCAACTAAATATATAAACTATTACATAAGGGACAGGCTATCAAAATAAACATTTTGCTTGTTTTTAAAAAGCTATTAGCAGCTGCATAGGCCACCAAACTCTGGCAACCTTAGCAAAAGAGCAGACAAATGCAGTGCCAAGGCATTTTGTAACTAAGATCCCTGGTGTATTAACTCCTGAACTTGACCTTATTAGTCAGAAAGCTGCTCAGATGGGTTCTTTGTTCAATTTATGCCATACAATTATTTGGGAAAATGTAAATCCTCAGCCACCAAGTAAACACTCACCATTTAGATTAACATTTTATTATACTTGCTTTATCACATATTTGTCTGTCCATCCCTTTATCCATCCAACAATCCATATTATTTTTCTGAAATTGCAGGCATCACAACACCTCACTCCTAACAGTTCAGCATGCATTTCATTACCTGGAGTTCAATTTTTGCAGCTGGTTCTTTTTTTTTTTTTTTTAAGCAAAATTTGCATATAATGAAACACAAATCTTAAGTGTACTATACTATGAGTTTTGACCAATGTAAATACCTGTGTATCTCAAACCTCTATCTAGATATATAACATTACCCTCACCCCAGAAAGTTCCTTTATGTCCCTTCTCAGTCAATTCCCACCCCACAGAACCCCACCCAGGCAACCACTGTTCTAATGTTTTCTACCATTGATTAGTTTTACCTATTCTAGAATTTCATATAAATGGAGTCATACTGTATTTACTCTTTTGTATAAGGCTTCTTTGACGCAAAGTAATGTTTTTGAGATTTATCCATGTCGTTTTGTATAGCAGGAATTTGTTCCTTTTTATTGTTGAATATTATTCCATTGTAGGAATGTACTAGTTTCTCTATCCATTTCCTATTGATAGACACCTGGGCTGTTTCCAGTTTTTTTCTCTTGCAGAGATCTTTTTGAGAATATGTTTTCATTTATCTTAGGAAAAGACCTAGAAATCGAATTTCTAGGTCACAGGATAGGTGTATGTTTAGTTTTATAAGAAATTGCCAAACCCTGTTTCAGAAATTGTGCTATTTTACACTCCCCTCAATAGCGAATAAGAGTCTCTGTTGCTCCACATCATTGCCAGCATTTGCTGTTGTCAGTCTCTTAATTTAAACCATCTTGGTGAGTGTTCATCACATTACTCTTTGAGTTATAATTAGAATATCCACAAAAGAGAGTTGCCATTATTGAGGGGCAACTTAGTCAATATTCGTTTTCAGGTTCACCTATTACTATAACAGTTCAGGTTTTTAAAGTGATATGATTAAATAATTAAATTCTGATTTTCACCCTCTAACACTTGATCGAAAACAGATTCACAATTTAGTGATTGTTTAAAATGTTTTTGGGTTTAACCTGAGCTCTAAATCACTGTTGAAATTAATTTTTAGGGGTTTTTCCCTATTGATAACAAGGCTTTGAAATTAATGAAAATGATCAGGGTAGCTCTTCCCTTATTATCAAGAGAAAAAAATAAATTTTTAAAATAACCACAACTTTTTTGAGTGAATTAAATGAGCATCTCTTCAGAGCTGGCTCTCGTGGACCTAAAACTTGATTAATTAGAGTGAATCATTTTAAACTAAGCATAAGTAATATAGATAGTCACCTCCAAGTTGTTACCTTCAAGTTCCTGGAGGATGTTCATAGGTCTAATTTTATTTTAATATAAATGCTTCCTTTGGTCTTATAATTTATCTGTAGGAAGAAAGCCTTGAGCTCTGAAATTGCTGTCTTCTTGGCTTTTCCTCTATTTTCCATGCTATGACTCTTGTTCATATGTTATGAAAATAACCTAGGGGGATGTTTATCAAAAATGTATTTCTGTCCACTCCTATAAACCATAACTAAGCATATTAAAACCTATTTGAAAATTTGTCCTTATTTGATATGAACTTTTTTTTTTTAAAAGATTTATTTATTTATTTATTTATCCCCCCCTTTGCTGCTTGTGTTTTGCTGTGTCCATTCGCTGTGTGTTTTTTCCATGTCTGCTTATCTCCCCCTTGTTGTGAGGTCTTGCTGCATCAGCCCACTGCGCCGCGCGGGCCGGCCTGCCCTCACAAGGAGGCCCCGGGAAGCGAACCTGGGGCCTCCCATATGGTAAATGGGAGCTCTATCGATTGAGCCACACCCGCTTCCCATGATATGAACTTTTAGAAATCAGTAACAATAATAAATCTTAGAGCTCTGCAGTGGGAGAAATATATCGTACAAGTCCTGAGTTTAATGTAACCTGGTCTAGGCTTTAAGAAACACTAATATAAAGAATATATTAACTTTTCCACTGCTCACTAACTAGTTCCTTTTCCAAAATATTAAAGGATTCTATATGAGCGTATGAATAAAATTTTTCACGAGAAAATTCATAAAGCAACTTTAGCTAGGCAGATTGTGTTTCTGGTGGCACCTATTCAGTTCCATCATACAAAAACTTTATGAGGGGCATAATGATCCACAACTTTTAGAATCTCCATAGGTTAGAGAGACATTAGGGAGAAGGCATTCAAGAAAATATTTTGAATTAGGCATTTTAATCTCTCTTCTGACTTGCCTTTTTCAAAAGCATTTAATACATTGCTTTATCTCTCCCTTTCTAATTGTAAAATAATTAACAAAATATACTAGTCCTTAAGATATAAGTTAATAAGGTAGTCATTTTGTTTAAATTACATAAAATGTAATCCATCTATGAAGGTTGTCTATTTTAGGAGCTAAGCCACTACGCACATATTTTGTACTTCTGAAAATAATAATACTTCATGGCTTGAAATGACATTGTGCCTAGTTGCTGGCTAATTGTCCCATTCAAATGTACAATACACCAGATTTTTTATAGTTTTTTTTTTAATCTGCATATGAGCCACCAGAGCCAATGTTATGCATAGGTGAAAATAGGCAGCTGTGATTGGGATGATAAAGCAGCACAGAAAAGACCTGCTTGCCTCAAAATATTTTCCTCTCTAGCCTACCTTTGGGCTAAGACGCTATCTTCAAATGTTTCTATCAAAGTATGTGTATTAGGTAATCTACTAGGATTGCTTTTTATGACATGAACCATTAACAACCACTGATCTGGTCAGGGATAACAGGGCCATGAGGGAATGAGACACAGGTCAGAGATATTTCAAAAAGCTGAAGATGATATGAGATAATGAGAGGTTGTGTGTATGTGTGTGTTGGAGGGATAGGGGCTCGAGGTAGCAGGACAGCTTGAGGGTGGAAGATACCTGTGGGAGGAAGTTCTGAAAGGGAACCTAGGACTTTTCACCATAGATTAGATACACTTTACCTGCCTCCAATTTTGACCCAGGGCCAGACCCATGAGACAGAAATGAGCAAGTAACATAGTATTTTAATTTTCACATAAAGCCAAACTTGCAGGTAAGCTCTTTTGAGGTTACAGTTCTATCCAACACAGGAAAGACGTAGGATAACTGTGAAGACATAACTGATACTGAGGCAAAGAATTTTACATTTTCCTGTGTTATATAAACCATGTGGTTGGCTAAAATCTTGCTCAACTGCTAATTCAGTATTGAAAAAGAAAACTAATTATCACTGTAATGTGCTGTATATATACAAATTCTTGTTACTGTGATTTCAGAACTTAAAATGTAGTCACTGTCTTTTTTCTTTCTGTTTCATTGTCCCTGACAGTTTGCAAGTGACCCACTTTAAAAAGGAGCCAAGTCCAAATGCTGCATTATTTAATCAGGTTTTATTGCATTTTAAATGAATGTGGGTAGAAATAAAGATAAAACATTAGGGCATTTGACAGAGTTCACTTTTAGGGTTTCTTTCATTTCCAATCCACCTCTAAACTTATCTGCTTATTGAGTTTGCTTTATTCAACAAATGCTACTTTAGTTGCAAATATGGCTTTATCAACTACTAACTTCTCTCCCCTTAATCAAAAAATGAAAGTATTCACCCTATTTTATCATATTTACATTTATACATGTTTTATCATATTTAATAGAGAAAAGCTCAAGGACTTCAGAATAAATTTTCTAGCATAACTTCAGCATTTATTTAGCTTTATTGGAATTTTATTACTTTTCTCTTTTTCATAAATTTTTTATTTTTTTCATTAGACACATTTGGCCTTTCATAAATTAACCATAGCCAACAATAAAGAAATATCCTTTGGACTGAGACAGAAAACATTGATAAAAATAATTCATGTCTTGGCCCTCTAATCATATTATGCTAGAGGGCCTTAACATTAAAGAGCTATTTTATAACTGGTAATTTAATAGCTTTTTGTTAGGTTCTCTAAAAATAAGCATTTTTAATCTCTTCTTACAGGTGAAGAGAGCTTTCTGGTATAAATATATTTTGGAAATTTGTTCAAACAAATTGAAAATGTCTGATATTTTTAATTGCTTAAAACATTTATGATTTTAAGCTCCCAGCAGAAGTCTGCTGCTGAAGGGGAGAAAAATTAAGAGCTGTTAGTCAGAAGGGCACTTATGTAAGAACTGTGACATTGGCCACTGGTTTGAAAGCAAGGAAGCCTACATTTTAGACCCAAGGCTTTAGGGAATCTTCATTGTCCATTTTCACCTCTTGGAGGTGGGACTAATGGCTGATGAGTGAAATCTTAATCATGTTCACAGCTTTTCTGTTTTACTCTGTTACAGCCCAGAAGATGGTGAGATCCACCCAGAAATCTGTCGGCTTTACATCCAGCTGCAGTGCTGCTTAGAAATGTACACAACAGAGATGCTAAAATCCATATGTCTGCTGGGGTCTCTTCAGTTTCATCGAAAAGGTATCCCTGTTTAATAAATTGCAATGAACAAAGAGGAATGTTAAACAAAACGAATCTTTTGGAGAGTGGCTGTATTCACTGTATGTCCATCTACAAACAATTAGAATGACCAAAAATATTCAGGAAATGTTTGATATATGAATTAATAAAAGAATGTCATATCAGTACTAAGTGCATAAAAACCTTGAATCATTTTGAACAGAAATTGTGGTAGAAACAGTTTTCAAGTTTACTAGTTTACCATCTGTGAACATGGCTTTGGTTAGAAAAATCATAAGTAGCACAGAAAAATATGTAATAATCTTATTGAAGTAGGAAATGCTATCCTAGAATGTCACTATTACCCTAAATAAATCAGGTTGCAAGAAGACAAACTGCATATTGTGCCCCATAGATTTAAAAAATAGGGATAACAATAAACAATAGGGAGGCATATTAGTAATAGAAAATTCCTTTCAATACTGATTAAACCATAAGGAGAATATATTGACTAAAATAACTGAAGCTTCCAGAGGTGGCAGTGGCTTCCGGGTGGGTTTGATCAGGCCTCAGACTACCATTTTGAGTAATGCTCTGCTGTCCTCTGGGTGTTGGTTTTATCTTCACATTGGCTTCTCCCACTGTAGACAACTGACAGCAACAGTTCTAGTCATCACATCTGCACACCACACACTCCAGAAAGAGAAAGAACTTCTCTTCTTCCAACTACAGAGCAAAAGTCGTGAGCTTCATTCTGATTGGACCCGGTCCAACTCCTGAATCATTCACTGTAGCCAGAGGAGTGGAATAGCACTGAATGGTTTAGGCAATCAAGACCCATTTCTAGAGCTAGGGGTAAAGTCAACCCACTCAACTAGTGGCTATTACATAACGGGAGATGGGGGAATAGAATGGATGCTGGGAAGGAAACCATTACCGGAGGACTCAATTTTCTTTATTAATTCATTGAACAATAATTTACTGTGCACCTCCTGAATGCAAAGTTTTTGTGCTTGAGAATGGGAAAAGGAGGGTAAATAGAAAGTAATCTTTGAGTATGATTTCAATTCAGATACAGGTTAGTGAACTCTTGAAACTCTGAGAAAATCTTGTAGAAAAGGTAGAACTTGAGCAGGGTTGTGAAACCAGAATTTAGGTAAGGAAGAAAAAATAATGGCAGTTTAGGTAAAGAAGCAGCTTAAATAGAGATTTTAAATCAAATGAGCATTGTAATTTGGGGGACACTAAATGACATGATAAAGCACTTAGAATCAAATCCTGTATGCGCACATATGTGTGCGTACAACAGGACTAAAAACAAGATTATGGTACCTCACTTCAAAAAGGGAGAACATTTTCTCAATACATGAATGTTACTTCTTTTTCCTTCTAAAGGCAGAGTTTTCAAGGTTTCCTATCTTTACTTCTGTTATAAATACAAGCAAGTTTGGAGAGATTAGCTCCTTGAGACTCCTTATGCCTGATCAGAAAATTGAAAACTCAACACACATTCATGATATCCAAACAGGTTGTCATTGGCCAAATGTCTTTAACAGGACTCTAATTCTTTTCCTCCCTATCTGACACACATACACACACACACACATTCCTGCACAAGCACACATACAGAATAATGTATTTATCATTTTCATCATAATTGAGTAGACTGGTTATGGGTAGTATTTTTCCCCATGTCTGTGTTGGCTGCACCTGACATGGAATCCTCCTTGCTTTCTGATGACATTTGCTTAATGCCCAGTGACCTCATTTTCACTCTCTCTCTATCTCCTCAGTTTGCCACCTGGTCTCCTTCTGGCAACCACTCCTACATTTTGCCTTTTTGCAGTTGACTTTTGAAAGGGAAACTTTTCTTTGTTAGTTCTCTGTTCCTTTATCCAGATTTCTCTCATCCTGTTTGATCTTGAAAAAATAAAAAGTCCGTCACCTCTTAAGTGATCAGCTCAGTCTTCACTGTCTTCTGTCTTCCTTGCCAGTCTCTGTTCTGCTTCTTTCCCTGCCTCTTATTTTAAAAACAATCAAATAAACTATCATTCCCTACTCTAGTGCCAAACCTTCTGTGTACATACAAAGAACATACTTGATAGCATCTTTGATTTCTCCCCCATGTGGGATTGTCTTCACTTGGATTTCTATTTTATTCTTCTAAAATCATTATTACTTAAAGTGTAATCCTTAGAAGATCTGCTTCAAAATTAGCGAGGGTGCTGGATAAACATGCAGACTCCTGGATCCTGTCCAGGACCTACTTAGACAGAATCTCTGGGGACACACCAAGGGACTCTGAAACATAGTGAAGATTGAGAACCACTGTTCTACCTTTTGAAACAAACATCCCCCTCCCAAAAAGAATAAAAGTAAAGCACAGCAAGTCCCTATCATGCCAATCTTCTTCTATGCTCTCTACTCGCCAAAGTACATGCTTTCAACTTCATTTTTTGCTTTCTTTTTTTCTCCCCCCAAGCTGATGAAAAGCAAATGCAATCATAGTAGCTGCCTCTGATGAGTGTGAGCTGTGTGATGGCTCATATAGCATTGGTTTTTCCCCATGATCCCTTGACATGGACTGCTATAGATTAAATTGTGTCTCCAAAAACCTATGTTGAGGTCCTTACTCCCCAGTACTTCAACTGGAAATAGAGTTGTTATGGATGGAATTAGGCAAGTTAAAATGAAGCCACACTGGATAGAGTATGTCCTTAATCCAGTATGACTGGTGTCCTCATAAAAGGAGGAAATTTGGTCACAGAGAGACAGACAGAGGGAGAGCCATATGTGACGACTGAGGCAGAGAGCAGTATGGATTGCCAGCAAACCATCACCAGAAGCCACAAAAAAGGCATAGAACAGATTCTTCCCTATAGACTTAGAGGAAGCATGGAAATTCGACTTTAGACTTCTGACTTCCAGAACTTTCTGTTGTTTTAAGCCAGCCACTTTGTGGTACTTTGCTGTGGTAGAACTAGAAAACTAAGACATGGGTCATGGAAACAAGGCGGTGGTTCTCAAAGTGTAGTCCCTGAACTAAGAGTGTCAGCATGAGCATCAACCACAACTTGTTAGAAATGCAAAGCCTTGTGCCACCCTAGACCTACTGAATGAGAAACTCCTCTGAATTTGCTTTTTTTTTTTGCTTCTGGAAAAAATAAAAAGAACAATTCACTAGGATACTTCTTCAACTGAATATATTTGTAGTCTTCTGATCACCATCTGTAATCAGCAAATCATACCTCTCTACGTTTTTTGGAAGTATATCCTATGTACCATCCCCTCCTAGTAAGTCTCTTGGATTCGTGTCCAAAAGTTAATGATCTTATGGATTCTATTACTTCTATTACCTTTGTCCAGGTACCAGTAGAGTTAAGGTCATTAGAAGAAGGAGACTTCCTTGTTGGTAATAAATTCTCAATTAAACTAGAAATAAAGAAAATAATATTATGTATGAATAAAACACTACGTTGACGATGGAGATATGTCAAAACTGTAGGCACCAAGGAAAATGTCGTTAAACCAGAGAAAATAAAGAACTAGAAGACATATGCATGAAAATATATACTAGATGCCTTGTTCATTTTCTTGGAAATTCCTGGAATGCCAAATAAAATGCAATCTCTTGGAAGAGAGATGTTTCCATTAACCAAATTTTTCTTAGTTTTCCCTTCCCATATTTTTAATTATAATTTCTATTTCTTTACTCACTCAATTAATTTGTTCATTTCACCTAAGAGATTAACTCTGTAATTATTGTTTTGGACCCCTGGATTATTTGTACTGTTTGTTGATTCATATTTCTACCATGAGGATAACATTAAAAACGTCAGTTTATGTCACTGTCTACTTTTATGAGTTGGAACTCTAAGCTTCAAGGGCAACATGCATGCTACATCTCTTAATTCCTCTAACTTTCGTGTTGCAGTTGTGAAGCCATTTCTACCTCAACATGGTCACTAGAGTCAGTTATTCCTATTCATTTCAACTGGGGCTGTCCTGAGAGTCAGCAGATTTTGTATACCTATTGTAAATTTGATGGAAGCTACTGGGCATAGACAGATGGTTACTTTCCAGTTTCCAATGATACCAGAGAAAGAAAGAACAAAATCTAGTGACATAAACTGACATTTTTAATGTTATCCTCGTGGTAGAAATATATGTAGACTCTAAGTGAGAAATAGAATGGGAACTGAAGTGTGTGGGTGATTCAAAATTTCAGGCAAGGTGGTAGAGGTAGCAGCGGGAAGCATGGATCAAGGACTCGGGCCCCTTTCCCTAGGACTGATCTATTATATATATTAAGTCACCCTTAGCAAAAAAACCATTTATCCACTAGAAAAAAAAGTCTGTCTACTAAGATTTAAGATGCCAAACTATTTTTACAAGATAATATGTTTTTTAGCCTAATAGTGGTATATCTGATGTGCCTCTCTTGATGACCTTGCCACATCCCTTTCTTCAAGAAAGCATCAGTCTCCAGAGTCTCAGGGGAATAGTGACTCATGTTCTAGTCTGTAATAACTTGAAATCTCTGCCTAGAAGGAGTTTGGTATATTTCTTTAAGTGCTGTGATTAAAATCGGTATTTTAATAATCTTTAGTAAGCTAACTTTCCCCCTCATTGCATTGGCCATTTCACTTTTCTTTAGAATTTCTTTTCCACCAAAGAAGGGAAAGGGGTGGTAATGGAGTCATTACGTTTGGCTCTATGTGAAAACCTCGGGTCAAATTTTTGGTGGGATTAGATACTGACACCAAATTATTTCATAGTCACCTCTACAGTTAATTTATTTTAAAGTCTGTCCACCTTCCTGGCTGTCACTAGGAGTCCAGAGAGGATTGTATATCATATTTATTTTCACTATTGTATTGAGAAGTCATGACATGACTTTGCACTCTGGAGAAAAAGGCACACAAGTTCATTGCAGGGGTTAAGAGGATGAATTCTGGGGAAAAAAAAAAAAAGCCTCAAAATAATTTTAAAACTCCTGCAGTGAGCTTGAATTTAGTAATGAAGATTGTCTCTTTCCAATAAAGCAAATTGTAAGTATCCTTAGTCCTTAACAATATCTTCAGTGGTTCCTCATACTTGTTCCAGGCATCATACTTCTGAGTTTTTGGTATCTCATAAGTCTGGTAGGTACAATCTACTTTGAAATCTTTTATACTATGCAAGATCATACTATTGCCAAAGAAATGAAGAAAGATAGTACTAAAATGATTTTCTTTTTTCATGGCCAACAAAAAATTAAAGTAAATTATGGTGATATGAGGAAAAAAAAAAAGTGCCACATTTAATAAAGAATACTGAGTTATACTAGATAAAGAATGTTCCTGAAAAACTGTTTAAGAAGATGACAGGTGGAAATGATTTTAGTCATTTTGTAGTTTCATATTCTAACACTTTAAATTGTAGATTGGAGCATTACTTGACAAGGTCTAATTTCTGTGTTTAAAATGAAAAATAGTTACTCTCACTTCTTCAGAGTAAGTTTGGTAGAAAATCTTTTCTCATTACTGAATTTATGTATCACGTCAGCCAATAATGCCTGTTTCCTGACACCAAATGAAATGAGTGCAGATTTCATTCATTTCAATGGCAGAGAAGTCTAGCCAGGTTTCTATGGAAATGGGACCATCTTGCTGTTTTGGCCCTACCTCCTCTCTCCCTCTCATTCTCTCCCTCCCGCCCCCGCCCGCCCCATTCTGTTATGGCCACATTCCCATTCCGAAAGGAGCAGAGATGGTATAATACTCGGTTCGGCTCTCCCTTCACCTATGAACTCATTCTATCTTTGTACTGATCTCATCCTGCTCTGTCAGAGTGGTTCTCTCTGACTCTGCTCTGCCTCTTTGCAACGGCTGACAGCAAATTTGTCCTGAGGTCCTATGAGGGTATTTCATCGTCCTCACCCTGGGATAAGATGGGCTCTTGCCCTGAAATGCTCTAGGGTCACCATGATAAATTCAGAGATAAAAATGCACAGATGAAATGCAATCATAAAGGAGAAAAGATAGAGAAGTGTGGGGTCAAAGATGAAAAGTCTTCATCCAAAATCTATTGGGAACTAAGAGCTCAAGGTGGTTGTATTAGTCAGCCAAAGGGGTGCTAATGTGAAATACCAAAAATGGGTTGGTCTTTATAAAGGGTATTTATTTGGGGTAGAAGTCCACAGTTACCAGGCCATAAAGCATAAGTTTCTTTCCTCACCAAAGTCCATTGTCACGTGTTGGAGCAAGACAGCTGCCAACATTTGCCCAGGGTTCAGGCTTCTTGGGTTCCTCTGTTCCCAGGGCTGCATTTCTCTCCGGGCTTAGCTCCTGTTTCCTCCACAAGGTCAGCTGTAGGCGATCAGGTGAATGGCTCGCTTCTCTTCTCCTGGGGCCTTCTTTCCAACATCAAAGCTGCTTCTCAAAGACTGCTTCTACTCTGTTCTCTGCCTTGCCTTTTATATTCAATTCCTCACCCACCAAGGGGTGGGGCTCAATGCCCTAATCATAACCTAATCATGCCCAGATTAACAGATCAGTTTATAAGCATGATCCAATTATATTTTTGGAATTCATAATTACATCAAATTGGCCAACGGTTACACTCCACCCTCTGAATTCCAAAAATACATTACAATATTTAAAAAAAAACCTTAAATCAGTAACAATTCAACTACAAAATCATATCATAATCATTTTAAAGAAATACAGTTCATCTTGAGGCAAAGTCCCGTCTGCTATAGACCTCTGAAACTTACAAAACCATTTAACTGTTTCCAATACACAAATGGAAAGACAAAAGATAAACATTTTCAATATCGTAAGAAGAAATTGGGATGTGAAACATGAGTCATGGATCCCCTACAGTTCAGTAAACCTGCAGGGAATCCTCGATTCAATTTCAAAGTCTGAGAGTCATTCTTAAGATGTTGGTTCCTTTTCTTTGGGGCCACATGGGAACCCACCCTTTCCACAGGATTGCCCAACGGCCATTTTCTTGGTTCCACCCTCATCAAGCATCTGGGTGTCGACCAAGCTCCAGACCTCACCCCCCAAGAGTGTTGGGGTGATTGCCACACCTTACCCAATCCTTGGGTTAGAGTCTTAGCCCCCCTTTTACAGTGAGGTGAAGACAACATTCCCCCTAACCTTTGGCATACAGGTTCAACTCTCTCAGAGCAATGAGTTGACCACCTGGCCTTCCCTAACCTTTGGCATACAGGTTCAACCCTCTCAGAGCAATGGGTTGACCACCTGGCCTTCTCTAATCTTTGGGGGACAGATACACCCCTCTCAGACCTATGGGGTGCTGACCTTAACTGCCCTAATCTTTGAGGAATGTGCTCCACCCTCCCTGCACCCTGGGGTGGCAAAACTCTCCCAGAACATCGGGTGGGGACATCCATCCTCTTCAACTGCTGGGGAAAACTCACCTTCTCTGCACCATGGGGCATCAAAACTTTCTCAGAACATCGGGTAGGAACATCCACCCTCTTCAACTGCAGGGGCAAACTCACCCTCTCTGTACACATGGGTGGGGCTCCTCTCTTGGCCCAAGGAGATGTCTTAATCCCAGATCTCTGCTTCCACGGTTTTCTTCTTAAAGCTGATTCTCCTTCAGTCTCTCCTTTCCATGTCCTCTTTTGTCCAGGCTGACAGTGGTTTTCTCCATACAGCTCTCTCAAAAACTTTGTTGGTTTAGCATGCAGGAAGCAGGGGTCCAAGCCATCAGACAGTAAGACTTTCCACAAGTCTTTCCTAGATAACTGCATCTTCAATTCTGAGTTACCCGAGTTCCAAGTTTAGTAAAGTCTTCAAATAGGGCATTTTCATCTGGGAATTTGATTTCCAGAAACTTGGAAGTTCCGGAATCAGTTTCTGTTTTCTTTGTGCCCCAAAGTTCAGTCCTTAGTGTATTTCGCTCATCTAGTATTTTGCTATAAGCTGCAAGGAGAAGCCAAGCCACATTCTCCAAGTTTACCTTGGAAAGTTCTTCAGCTAAATGCTCC
>JAQZBX010012688.1:29945-40980 GCA_029593785.1 Cabassous unicinctus | reverse complement strand
TTCCCCATCCCACATTCCCACTTTTGTTGCCATGTTTGTTCCATCTTGCTTTAATTCATACTTATTTTTTTCCTACCTGAAATGTGCTCCTTCCTCCCTTCTACATATGCAAATATATTCATTCTTCAAACAATCTTAAAAAGATTTTCTAAGAAGCTGCCTCCTTCCTTCATTCTACCTCCACACCTTGTTTAACTCATAAAAGATGCTTAGATTACATAAATGTTACACAAAAATTACAGGGATTCCCATGTTCCCCACCTCCCACACCTTCCACAACCTCCCACATAAACATCTTTCATTAGTGTGGCACATCACCTGCAATGGATATACACATCCTGAGGCTTTGCCACTAAGCATGGACCGTAGTTCACATTGTAGACCACACTCTCTTCCACACAGTTCTGCATGTTATATGCTGATGTAAAATGGCCTTTATCTGTCATTGTAATGTCACTCAGGAAAATTCCCAAGTCCTGAAAAAGCACCTGTATAACAACTGCTTTTCCCTTCCCTGCCCCAAAAGCATCCAGTGGCCACTGGCTCCACCTCACTGTTGTAATTTCTTCCATTGCTTGAATCACATTATGTCTACAACAGAATACCATTAAGTCCACTCTAGTCCAAAGCCCTTCCCTCAATCCTGAGGAGTTTGGGATGGTGATGTCCACTCCACCTCCAAGTGAGAGGGGGCTTATATCCCATGGATACGGTAGATGGGATTATCCTGCCTGCAGCTGCAGGCTCTCTCCATTCCCTGGGATGGCCGTTGTCCATCATTGTCTCCTCACCAGGTGTATTAGTCAGCCAAAGGAGTGCTAATGTGAAATACCAAAAATGGGTTGGTCTTTATAAAGGGTATTTATTTGGGGTAGAAGTCCACAGATACCAGGCCATAAAGCGTTAAGTTTCTTCTCTCACCAAAGTCCATTGTCACCTGTTGGAGCAAGACAGCTGCCGACGTTTGCCAGGGTTCAGGCTTCTTAGGTTCCTTTCTTCCCGGGGCTGCATTTCACTCTGTGGGCTTAGCTCCTTTGGTTCCACCACAAGGTCAGCTGTAGACTATCAGGCAAACGGCTCATTTCTCTTCTCCTGGGGTCTTCTCTCCAATATCAAAACTGCTTCTCCAAAACTGCTTCTCAAAACTGTTCTTGCCATGCCTTTTATATTTGATTCCCCACCCACCAAGGGGTGGGGCTCAACACCCTAATCATAACCTAATCATGCCCAGATTAACAGATCAGTTTACAAGTATGATCCAGTTATATTTTTGGAATTCATAATTACATCAAATTGTACAACGGTTACACCAGGTGACTTGGGTGAGTCCATTGAGCTGTAGAGTAGGAGTTGCAGCTCCACCAAGATTCCAGGCACAGCTGGCACATGGGCAGGCCAGAGGCTCCAGTCTCTGGAAGTACACCTACAAACTCCAGCATCACATATAGGTTTGAATAGAAGGGACTGATGGACCATATGCAGGGAGGATTTATTTGAGTCCAACTCTGTCACTCTCAGGAGCACAGATTCCAAAGTATAGCCCACTGATAAGGCATCAATTTCTGGAGCTATCCTCCCCTATATAGGACCTGGGTGTCTCCAGAGCCCTCAGGAGCCCTTCTGTGTGGGATGATATCCACTTTGGTGTTCTATGAGATCCTACTGAGGTGTGCATAAGCGTTAACTCTGGGATGACCTCCCGACTCTCTTTGAAGTCTCTTAGCCACATGAACTCATTTGTCTTTACCTTTTCCCCCTTTTATTCAAGGTCTTTTTCCAGTCATATTGCCAGTTGTCACTTGGTATTAATCCCTCATTGCCAGGGAGGCTCATCCCCGGCAGCCTTGTTCTTAATCTCTCTTTTTCTTTGTAGGGCATCTTCTTTATAGGAAATCTGATCATCCCAGCTCAGCTTCTTTTTAAAATCATATCCAGAGTAGACACATTGGGCGGGGGGTGGGAGCGGGGTTAGGACGAGGTAAAACACTTGTATCTGCAATGAAATTTTTGTAGAATGTTTTTCCAGGTAGGAAAAACACCATGATTGTGGGTGTCTTGGTCTTTATAAATAGATTGTCTATTTTCTCTTATTGAAGGCTTACTAATGTTGGCAATTGGGAAAATTTCTTAAATATATTTTCTACGTTTTTTTTGTGTGTGTGTGTGTGACCTGGCAATAATTGGTTCTTTCATGAAGATTTCAAAAAATGCAACTGAGTAAAACAGAACATATTTTTTAAAAGCTATACTGTATTTTATTTTTTTAAAAATACTTAAACTTCTTGGAGTCTTTTATTTGTAAGAGTAGGATTGAATAGAATGATAGAATGAATGTCAATATCCTATAAAGTAATGTCATATGTAGTAGCCCAGAGCTTCAGCAGGTTCAAATCAGGCAGACCGCAACAGAATAACCTTTTCAGCCTCCCACTACGCAATTCTTTCTGTAGGTGGGTCTCAGAAAATGTTTAGTCCATCTTCTGTAAAAATGGAGACCACTATGAAAGGATCTCGTTCATTTATTTCTTCTTTTGCCCAGCTGTCCATTTGTACTTCATCTGGTATAGAAGAATGATTAAGACTATGTCCCTCTCTTTAAGGAGTCTAGTGAGGAAGGTGGACACATGTAATTAACTGTAATTCAGTGTGATAACTGCCATGATGGTAGGATATTCAGGATGCCACGTGGGCTCAGAGATGATATTACTGGATTCTACATGTTTCAAGGATAAATAAAAGTTCTACTGGTTGAGAAAAGGGGAGGAAAGGCACTCTAGTGAAAGGATATTAATGAAATTACTGGTGACTGTACTGGTATGTCTGTTGGTGCCTCTGAAAATGTGGTTTAGTATCATTTCCTCTAAAAGGAAATGAGTTAGCATTCCTGCCTGATAAGTGTCCTATAGTTAAATGATATTATTTCTTCATCATTCTGTATACTACGTCATTTTTCAGGAAATGGAATGCTAAATTTCCTATATTTATATATGCTGTCAGTAAGAGGGAGAGGTTCATATTTCCCACAGTTGAAGCTCAATTCATATTCCAATCTACGTTGTTCACTTTACCCAAAAGTCAGCACACTGAAACATTTCTTTTTCTTAAAAACACTGTAGAAAAAAAAAATGCTGTAGAAATAGAATATAATGCTTCTGAGCTGATTAAATTTTTTTCTTCTTGATGTCGGAAATAATAACATTTATCCACTCATTTCTAGGCAGCACAAAACTGTGTTGAACTCTCCAAAAACCCAGTCTGAAATTTGCAAAGCTGCCAAAATATTTTAAGACAAATGAAAATATGTAAACAACATGTTATCAGCTGTTTTATAATATTTATCTTTTAAAGATAATGAATCCCTAGTGGGCTGCAAGAGCCCAGTGGGATTGAAGATGTACGTTTCAAAATCTGAATTCCTTCCTGTATTAGCATATCTGGCTAGAGTTACATGTTTTTTCTGCATGTGAAACAATCCAGTTGTAATTCCTCTAGGGGGAATGCTTATTACCTAAGTTAAAATAATGAATTACATTACTAAATAAATGACAGCAGGCCAAGCATAGACCAATGATGAAAGTATATCATGGACTATGGATTATGATTAATCCAGTTTGTACACGAGTTCTAATTGGAAGGAAGGGAAGGAGAAAATTTTATATTAGTTTACAGTAATAAAGGAGAAGAATAAATTCCATTTTGAGTTTATGAAGAAATTTGAATTTATAACCCATGGTTGTGAGACTAATTGTTTAACCTTTGTGGCTAAAAGATACACAGTATATGAAATTACAGATCAATATCCCTTATGAGTATAGATGCAAAAATCCTCAACAGAATACTAGTAAATTGAATCCAATAACACATTAAAAGGATTATATACCATGGCCAAGTATAATTTATCCTAGGATTGCAAGGGTGGTTCAACATAAAGAATATTAGTCAATGTAATACATCACATTAATAGAAAGAAGGAAAATAAATCACTTGATAATATCAATTGACACAGAAAAGGCATTCAACAAACTCCAGCACCCTTTCTTGATAAAAACACTCAGAAAACTTCCTCAACATGATAAAGGGCATATATAAAAACCCATAGCGGATGTAGCTCAGGTGGTTGAGTGCCTGCTTCCCATGTAAGAGGTCCCAGGATCGATCCCCAAAATGTCCTAAAAACAAAACAAACAAAAAAACCAACTCTGTCATTGGGGAGTGGATGTAGTTCAGTGGTTGAGCGCCTGCTTCCCATGTACAAGGTCCTTGGTTCAATCCCCAGTACCTCCTAAAAAAAAACAAAAAACAAAACATAGCTAATATCATACTCAACAGTGAAAGACTGAAGGCTTTTCCCCTAAGAGCAGGAACAAGACAAGCATCCCTGCTTTCATCACTGCTATTCAACATGGTACTGGAAGTTCTAGTCAAAGCACTCTAGTTAGACAAGAAAAAGAAATAAACGTCATACAAATGAGAAAAGAAGTAATTAAACTATCCTATTCATAGATGACATCCTCTTATACACACAGAATTCCAGAGAATCCACAACAAAGCTATTAGAGCTAATAAACAAATTCAGCAGGTTTTCAGGTTACAAGATCAATACACAAATCAGTTGTATCTCTATACAGCAGCAATGTATGATCCAAAAAGGAAATCAAGAAAACAATCCCATTTGTAATAGTATCTTTATTTTCGTTTTTTTAAACAAATCAATTTTATTGATACATATTAATAAAGCATACAATTCATCCAAAGTATACAATCAGTGGTATTTGGTATGATCACATAGTTGTGCATTTATCACTTCAGTCATTATTAGAGCATTTTCATTATTTCAATACTTAATAATAAAAAACAAACAAGAAAATTTTTCACCTCTTAATCAGTTTGTTTCCCCTGCTGTACATAGCTGCTATTTCTGACTATTGCACATTTATTTTTATTTTTATTTTTTTTAAAGATTTATTTATTTACTTGATCCATTTTAAACCCCCCCTTCCCCATTTGCTGTTTTTGTGTCCATTCGCTGGGCAATTCTCTGTGTCTGTTTCATCTCTTCTCATCCTCCTCCTTCAGTCTTCACCAGGATTCGATCCTGGAGACCTCTGATGTAGGAGAGAGGTGTTCTGCCATCTGTGCCACCTCAGCTCCTGGTTTTCGGAGCTTTTGGAGCATCTTGTCTTGTCTCTCTCCTTTTTACGTCATCATCTTGCTGCATGGCTCCCGGGGCCTGGTGGCTCACCTGGCACACAGAGCCTGGCAGCCCGTGCGCCTTCTATATATATTTTTTTATTTTACCGGGAGGTCCCGGGGATCGAACCCAGGTCCCTCCATATCGCAGACGGATGCCCAACCATTTGAGCCACATCCGCCCCCCACATTTATTTTTTTACTAAGCAGTTTTATAGAGAATAGTCATGTACCGTACCATCTATCTAAAGTGTATAATCAATGAATTTTAGTGAAATCACAGTGTTGTGCATTCATCACCACAAAAAATTTTAGAACCATTTCATTACTCCAAAAAGAAAAACTCCACACCCCTTAGCAGTTACCTCTCAATCCCTCTATCTTTCCCCAGTCCTACATAACCACTAATCTAATTTCATCTTTATAAATTGATTAATATTTACATTTTATATAAATGGAATTATACAGTATGTTACACAATATATTTAATTCGTAGTGGTGCAATCATAAAGTATTTGTCCTTTTGTATCTGGCTTGCTTCACTCAACATAATGTCCTCCATGTCATCCATGTTGTCATATGCTTTACAACTCATTTCTTCTTACAGCTTCATAATATTCCATCATGTGTATACACCACAGTTTGTTTATCCATTCATCAGTTGATGGACACCTGGGTTGTTTCCAGCTTTTGGCAATCATGAATAACACCGCTATGAACATCGGTGTGCAAATGTCTGTTCGTGTCACTGCTTTCATTTCTTCTGGGTGTATACCCAGCAGTGGTATTGCAGGATCACTTGGCAAATCTATATGCAACTTCTTTAGGAACTGCCAAACAGTCCTCCACAGTGGCTGTACCATTCTACATTCCCTCCAACAGTGAATAAATGTTCCTATCTCTCCACATCCTCTCCAACACTTGTAGTTCTGTCTTTTTTTAAAAGATTTATTTATTTACTTATCCCACCCCACCCCCATTGTTTTGCACTCGCTGTCTGCTCTCTGTGTGTTCTTCTGTGTCTGGTTGTCTTCTCTTTAGGGCCACCGGGAACCGATCCTGGGATCTTCTGGAGTGGGAGAGAGGCGCTCAATCTCTTGCGCCACCTCAGCTCCCTGGTCTGCTGCGTCTCTTATTGTCTCTCCTCTGTGTCACTTTTTGTTGCGTCATCTTGCTGTGCCAGCACTCTGTGTGGGCCAGCTCTCCACTCGGGCCAGCTTCCCACATGGGCCAACTTGCCTTTCACCAGGAGGCCCTGGGAACCGAACCCTGGACCTCCTATATGGTAGACGGGAGTCCAATTGCTTGAGCCACATCTGTTTCCCCTCTGTTTTTTTAATAGTGGCCATTCTGATAGGTGTGAAATGACATCTCATTGTAGTTTTGATTTGCATTTCCCTAATCATTAGTGAAGTTGAACATTTTTCCATGTGTTTTTTGACCATTTGTATTTTTTCTTTGGACAAATGTCTATTAAAGTCTTTTACCCGTTTTTTAATTGGGTCATTTGTCTGTTTATTTTTGAGTTGTAACATTTCTTTATATATCATGATTATTAAGCCCTTATTGGACATGTGATTTCCAAATATTTTTTCCCATTGAGTTGACTGCCTTTTCAGCCTTTTGACAAAGTCCTGTGAAGTGCAAAAGTGTTTAATTTTGTGGAGGTCCCATTTATCTATTTTTTCTTTTGTTGCACATGCTCTGGGTGTAAGGTCCAAGAAACCATCACTTACTACAAGGTCTTTAAGATGTTTCCCTACATTTTCTTCTAGTACTTTTATGGTCCTGGCTTCTATATTTAGGTCTTTGGTCTATTTTGAGTTGATTCTTGTATACAGAGTAAGTCAGGGTCCTCTTTCATTCTTATGGTTATAGATATCCAGTTATCCCAGCACCATTTGTTGAAGAGACTATTTTGTCCCATTAACATGGACTAGGTAGGTTTGTCAAAAAGCAGTGGGCCATAGAGGTGAGGGTTTCTTTCTGGACTCTCAGTTCTATTCCACTGATCAATGGGTCTATCTTTATGGTAGTGCCATGCTGTTTTGACCACTGTAGCTTTGTCATATGTTTCAAGGTCAGGCAGTGAAGTTCCTCCCACGTCATCCTTCCTTTTTAGAATGCTTTTGGCTATTCGGGTGCCCTTTCCTCCCTGAATTTGGTCATTTTCTTTCTAATTCTGTAAAGTAGGGTGTTGGAATTTTGATTGGTATTGCATTGAATCTATAAACCAGTTTAGGTAGGATTGACATCTTCACAATATTTAGTCTTCTAATCCATGAACACAGAATATCTTTCCTAAACAGGTCTTCACTGATTTCTTTTTGCAATGTTTTGTAGTTTTCTGCATGTAGGTCCTGTACTTCTTTGGTTAAATTGATTCCTTGGTATTTGAGTATTTTTGTTGCTGTTGTAAATGGAATTTTTTCCTGGATTTCCTCCTCAGATTGTTCAATACTAGTGTACAAAAACGTTACTGATTTCTGCATGTAGATATTGTATCCTGCCGCTTTGCTGAATTCATTTATTAGCTCAAGTAGCTTTGTCATAGACATTTCAGAATTTTCTAAATATAGGATCTTGTCATCTGCAAATAGTGAAAGTTTTACTTCCTCTTTTCCTATTTGGATGCCTTTTATTTATTTTTATATATTTTTTGTCTAATTGCTCTAGCTAGAACTTCTAGTACAATGTTGAATAAAAAAATGGTGACAGTAGGCATCCTTGTCTTGTTCCTCATCTTAGAGGGAAAGAATTCAGCCTTTCCCCATTGAGTACGATGTTGGCTGTGGGCTTTTCATATATGCCTTTTATAATATTGAGGAATTTTCCTTCTATTCCTATCTGTCGAAGTGTTTTTATCAATAAACTATGCTAGATGTTGTCAAAAGACTTTTCTGCATCGATTGAGATGATTGTGATTTTTTTCTTTCAATTTGTTAATATGGTGTTATTACTTTGATTGATTTTCTTATGTTGAACCAACCTTGCACACCAGGGATAATCCCACTTGGTCATGATGTATAGGTCTTTTGATATGCTATTGAATTCTATTTGCTAGTGTTTTGTTGAGAATTTTTGAATCTATGTTCATTAGAGAAATTGGTCTGTAATTCTTGTGGTGGTCTTTATCTGGATTTGTTATTAGAGTGATGTTAAATGTATTGGGTAATTTTCCCTTCTCTTCACTTTTTTGGAAGAGTTTAAACAGGATTGGCATTAATTCTTCTCGAACTGCTTGGTAGAATTCACCTGTGAAACCATCTGGTCCTGAACTTTTCTTTGTTGGGAGATTTTTGATGATGGAGTCAATCTCTTTAAGTGTGATTTGTTTAAGTTCTTGTATTTCTTATAGCATCAGTGTAGGTTGTTTGTGCGTTTCTTGGATTTTGTCAGTTTTATCTAGGGTGTCAAGTTTGTTGGCTACAGTTTCTCATAATATCCTCTTATGATCCTTTTTTTTCCTGTGGGGTCAGTCATAACTTCTCCCCTTTCATTTCTGATTGTATTTATTTGCACCTTCTCTCTTTTTTTCTTTGTTAGTCTAGCTAGGGGGTTGTCAAGTTTGTTATCTTCTCAAAGAATCAACTTTTGTTCTGTTGATTTTCTCTATTTTTTTTGTTGTTCTCAATTTCATTTATTTCTGCTCTAATCTTTAATATTTTTTTTCCTTCTGCTTGCTTTGGGATTGGTTTGCTATTCTTTTCCTAGTTTGTTCAGTTTTCAGTTATATCAGCGGTTCTTAACCTTTTTTGTTCTACAGACCCCTTTGCCAGCCAGGTGACAACCACGGACCCCTTCTCAGAATGTAGTGGCAGACAGTTTTATGACATTCAACATTGACATGTCTTTAAATTAAATTTTAGGATAATTCAAAATTATGTTTTACAAGTTTCCCATAATTTCAATACCTGATAACCTAACATGGTTCAATATCTATCCAAATGGTCATTTTTGGCAAACATTTAGAAATTCGAGTTTTCCAACTGCGTCATAAAACCATCTCCGCCATCCTTACCAACTTTTTTGCAGGCAGTTATCCATTGCACTCAGAACATACTACATCAAAATAAAAATCAATCTATGTCCACACTATACTGTGATTATTTAGTAAATATATCACACTCACACCAACACGTCCCCACAAGAATAATGTTTTTTTGTTGTTTTTTTTTAATTCAAACTCATGGACCCCCTGAAATCTTTCCATGGATCCCTTGGGGGTCCGTGGACCCCTGGTTAAGAACCTCTGAGTTAGATCTTTGATTTTAGCTCTTTTTTTAATTTTTTAATATAGGTGTTTAGGGCTATAAATTTCCCACTCAAGACTGCCTTCACTGTATCCCATAAGTTTAGAGAAGTTGTATTCTCATTTTCATTTGTCTCAATAGATTTACAGATTTCACTTGCAATTTATTCTTTGACCTACTGATTATTTAGGAATGTGTTGTTTAGCCTCCACACATTTGCTAATTTACCTCTTTACTGTGTATTTTTTTTTTTTTTTAAGATTATTTATCCCCCCCTTGCTGCTTGTGCTCGCTGTGTCTATTTGCTGTGCGTTTTTCTGTGTCTTCTTGTCTCCCTTTGTTGTGAGGTCTTACTGTGTCAGCTCATCGAGCCACGCGGGCTGGCTTGCCTTCACCAGGAGGCCCCTGGAATCAAACCCGGGGCCTCCCATATGGTAAACGGGAGCCCTATCAATTGAGCCACATCTGCTTCTCCTACTGTGTATTTTTGATTTCCAGTTTCATTCAATTATGATCTGAGAAGGTGCTTTGTATAAAATCAATATTTTTATATTTATTGAAAGCTGCATTGTGCCCTAACATGTGAGCTATCCTGGAGAAAGATCTACAGGCACTTGAGAAGAATGTATAACCCACTGAGTTTGGATGCAGTGTTCTGTATATGTCTGTTAGATCTAACTTGTTTATTATATTGTTCAAGTTCTCTGTTTCCTTGTTGATCTTCTTTGTAGTTCTATCTAATGATGTGAGTGGAGTGTTGAAATCTCCAACGATTATTGTAGAGATGCCTATTTCTCCCTTCAGTTTTACCAGAGTTTGCCTCATGTGTTTTGGGGCCCACTGGTTAGGTGCACAGATATTTATGACTGTTTTATCTTCCTGGTGGATTGTCTCTTTCATTAATATATAACAGCTCTCTGTATCTCTTTTAACTTTTTTTGCATTTAAAGTCTGTTTTGTCTGATATTAGTATAGCTACCCCTGCCCTTTTTTGGTTACTGTTTGCATGGAGTATCTTTTTCCAACCTTTCACTCTCAGCCCATTTGTATCTTATTTTTGTCTTTTTACTCTTTTTGTTATCCTTTATGCTATTCTTTCTTCTATACTCTCCTCCAAGCCTCTCTCTCCTGTCTTTTTCTTTCAGGCTCTAAGGCTTCCTTTAATATTTCCTGCAAAGGTGGATTCTGTTTTATGAACTCTCTTTTAGTTTCTATTTTTTGCATGAATATTTTAAAGTCACCTTCATATTTGAAGGATAATTTTGCTGGATATAGAATTTTCAGCTGCCAATTTTTCCCTTTCACTATCCTAATGGTATCATACCACTGTCTTCTTGCCTCCATGGTTTCTGGTGAGAATTCTGCACTAAGTCTTACTAGGCATCCCTTGTATGTGAGGGTTTGCTTCTCCCTTGATGCTTTCATAATTTTCTCTATATTTTGATGTTTGACCTTCTGAGTAGTATATGTCTTGGAGTAGATTTATTCAGATTTATTCTAATTGGAGTACACTGTGCTTCTTGGACATGTAAGTTCATTTCTTTCCTAAGAGTTGGGAAATTTTCAGGTATTGTATCCTCAAATACTCTCTC
>JAQZBX010012688.1:0-29845 GCA_029593785.1 Cabassous unicinctus | reverse complement strand
TTGAGATTTTGATCTCACCTGTCATGTCTTTCATTCCCGTGAGCTCTGTTACTTTTCTATTCAGGTTTTCAAATTCTTCTTTGTGTTCACTCAGTGTCTTCTTGATGTCCTTTATCTCTTTAGCCATATTGTCTTTCAACTCATTAATTTGATTTTTGAAATTTTTGTATATCTCATTGATTGGTTGTCTCAAATCCTGCATCTCTTCTGGGGCTTTGATATATTCCTTTTCTTGGGCCATGTCTTCCATTTTCTTAGTATGGCTTGTAATTTTTTGCTGATGTCTAGGCATCTGATTAGGATGGTGAATTTACATGGATAGTCAATTTCTCTCTCTTTCATAGAGATTTAGTGGCAGGAGACTGTGTGTTACTGCTATTCTTTGATTTCTGGTTCAGCATGGGTCTTTAGGATTGCCCCCATTAGTTGCTCAAAACTGGGCTCTGGACCCAGTAATGTGTTGCAGACCTACTTCTAGGGCCTTTGGGAGGGAGGCTTCAAGGCTGGAAAGAGCCTCTCTTTTTTACTTTTTATTTCCTCACATGCACTTCCTTGATCTTCCAGCAGATGGTGCTCTTTGGAAGCCCTCTCAGTTCATTTGCCTGGTGGGAGTGTGTCTGCTGCAACAGGGACTGGATCAATGTGATATAGGTTCCTGCCTGAAGGCTAAGAGCCTTGTGATTCAAGCTTTCTCAGAGACAGTTCTCCAACCTTCACTGGCAGCCCCTCTCCCTTTTCCCAATTAGGAAATATTTCCACTCCCCTCTGAGTCCTCAACAATCAGTCCTGGTTAGTAGAGAGGGAGATTGAGAGGGTTGGATCTCTTTAGTCCTGAGCTGACTCCCAAGGCAAACAATGGCACGGTCCCACCTGGCCCTGAAAGGCTGATGGGACACAGCATACCAAATTTGTGGGTCAAAAGCTGAGTCAGCCTTAGTCTGTGTCCCTCTCTCTTCCCTTTCCTGGGGAGGTGGATCCCTGGGGCCCTCTTTGTCTGTAGCTGATAATTCAAGAACATCTATAATATGGAAGAGGGTGCCAGTGGAGGGTGCTCCACTGCCACTTTTAGCTCACAGTTTTGTGTCATGATGCTCTTCCTTTGTCCCTATCTCTTCTGACAAGTGTCCAGCCTTCCCCTAGTGTCCTAAACCCTAGAAGATTTTTTTCCAGGCCATTTCTGCCTGTCCTTTAGCTATTTTTCTGGAAGAGAATAGATTCCCATGTCATTCTAGTCTGCCATCTTCCCGGAAGTCTGCAATAGTATCTTTAAAAAAATAGATATCTAGGAACAAATTTAAGCAAGGAGGAAAAATACTTGTACACTGAACTACAAAACATTACTGGAAGAAATTACAGAAGATCTAAATAAATGGAAAAAGGGAGTGGAGGTGGCTCAAGCGATTAGGCACCCTCCTCCCACATCAGAGGTCCCGGGTTCTGCTCCCGGTGCCTCCTAAAGAAAAAAGAAAGACAACAGCAAGTGCAAACAACAAGGAGGTGGGGAGAAATAAAAATAAATAAATATTTATTTATTTGTGTTCATAGATTGGAAGACTTAGTATTAAGATGACAGTACTATCCAAAGTAATCTATAGATTCGATGCATACAGAGCCTCACTCCTGATGCCAAAATCTGTCTTAGTTATATACTAAGGCATAAAAAGTTACCCTAAAACTTAATGGCTTAAAACAACAGACATTTATTATCTCACCAGGAATCCAGACATGGCTTAGCTGGATGCCTTTGGTCTTTAGTCAGGTTACAGTGAAACTGTCAGCTAGGGCTGCAGTCATGTCAAGGCTCAGCTGAGGCTTCCAAGCTCACTCACATGCTTATTGGAAGGTCTTAGGTCCTTGCTGGCTGTTGGCTGGGGATGTCAGTTCTTTGCCACGTGGGCCTCTCTTTATATAAAGATTCCCATATGCCCTCAGCCCCTCCCCCACTTTCCCCCATTAACAACATCTTACATTAGTGTTTATAGGTTTTGACAAAATGTATAATGGCCTTTATCCATCATTGCAGTGTTGTGCAGGACAATTCCACTGTCCCCAAAGTACTCCATGTTAAACCTATTTTTCCCTCTCCCTCCCCTCAGAACCTCTAGTGGCCACTGCCTTTATATCAATGATACAAGTTCTTCCATTGCTAGAATAATCATAAGATCTGCTTAAGTCCATAGTTGCAGCACCCCCTTCTGTTTGTTCATTCCTCAATCTTGAGGATTTGGGGATGGTGATGCCTACTCTGCTTCTGACTGAGAGGGGGGTTAGATCCCATGGGGCAGATGGATAGAATTGTCTTGCTTGCAGTTGTAGATACTCTCTGTTTTTTGGGATGGGCATTGTCCATCGTCATCCTTTTGTTAGTTGTCCTGGGTGAGTCCAATGAACTAGAAAGTAGGTGTTGCAACTCTTGTTGAGATTCAGGGCTCAACTGGCATATGAACAGACCAAAGATTTAAGTCCTGGGACATATATTTAACGAATATAGTGCAAATTATAGGTTCAAATAAAAGGGGCAGAAGAGCCATGTGTAGGGAAATTATAAATGAGTCTAACTCTGTTACATTGGGAAGCATAAATTCTGAAGTAAGGCCCACTGACAGGGTGCCATATTCCTGAGATTGTCTGCCCTGTTTATAGTGTCTGGATGTCTTTAGATCCCTCAGAAGCCCTGCTGTTTGAGGCATTGTTTACTGTGGCAGTCAATGAGATCCTGCTAAGACATGCATAAGTGTAACCTCCCAACTCACTTTGAAATCTCTTAGTCATAAAAACTCATTTGTATTTAATATTTCCCCCTTTTGGACTGACCGTAATTTAAAATTTTTCTCATCAAATGAAAATTAGCTATAATGTATGTTATAAAGAAAAGATGCCAAAGGAAGAAGATAGAACTATTGTTCTCTTTCCTAAAGAACTTGAGGCTTCATGTCTGCATTTTATCATTTCCATTTTCCTCCTTTGTTTTGTCGCTTCTCAGTTATCAGTACTTCCCTGTTTCCTGTATCTAACCTGCTCCAGTTTGAAACCAAATAATTTAAATTGGTTAAAACTGTATATAAAGTAAAAGGGACTTAGAGAGAGTTGGGGGACTCATCTGCAATCTTCAGTAAAGTTAATGATATCCATGTTAGCTGCTCCAAGACTTTGTTTGGTTGCATCTTGATTATAAATTGTTACTATAGGTGAGGCTGTAGTGGTAGGAAGGTGAAGGCTTAGTAGGTCAGTTCCTGATTAATCTTCAAAGAAAGCTGAAAATGGCCTGAGGTCAAACAACAGGAAAGACACATTGCTTTCTTGAGCCAATTTTCAGGACCACTTCTTTATTGGGTCTTCCAAACTTCATGGGCTACTTAGGCAAATTCTTTTCTCTCCTCTAGCTCCTTATTCTAGGTAATCCCATAATTGAAGGCTATACCTACAAGAAGTTAATTATAACTCCAAAAAATTTGAATTTGATTTCAGCCTACAAACCTAAAGCAGCATATGCAATTTACTCTTCTATTTGAGTTATTGCTTTTGGAATCCTATCTGTTGCCAGCAAATGCCTTTCAGATGGAAACATAACACCACTGCCACAAGTAAAAGCTATAAAGCAATGTTAAGTATGTGGAGCTCACATTAAAAAAAAAAAAAATCTTTATGTTCCTTTACTGAAGCAAGATTCCTAATCAATATATGGTGATATATTTACTAAACTAGAGACCTGTGCAGAAAAACTACATAGTATCTATTTAAACAGGTTTTGTTACACTTTGCCTCTTGATGGAATAGTTCCATTTATAAAGTTTATATACCAAAAGTTTTGAATTTGACCCGGCTGGCCATTAATTCATCTCCGAAAACCTAAATGGCATTGAATTTTAGCTGCTATATTTTACAGCATTAAAAGTTTATGCATTAGGTAGCTTTTAAAAATGTTATATTCACAGTGGCATTTAGCAGACTGAGCAGAGTCCATCATCACACCCAGATTCACACAGATGAGTATCATTTGAGATAACTTTTTAGATAGCTTGTACTTGAGACAAAAAGTAATCCTAACCTGAGTTCCTCACCAACATGGACTTCCTACGGTGACAGCCTGTCTTCCTGGCCACATTTTAGTGCCAGTGAAGACATGCTAACAACTGCCCCACGTGAAACTTGGCATTAGAGCACCAGGTTTGGCTGATGGTGATGGCTGACACTATTTTCATTATTATATCCAGGTAAATAAGGGCCTATTTAAAAAAAAAAAAAAAAAAAAGCCAATTAGAGATTTTTAAAACCAGGGTACAACCCTTAAAGAACTGAGTTTGAGAAATTCTGATATCCCCAATGATGTGACTATTTTCAGAAACTGATGGCAAATTGTACCCACAATGTTTCATGCTGTGGAGACATTAATACATTGACTCAAATCCCTTTAGTCAGTCCACATAGCCCTGAGGTCATCGTTCAAAGTGAGCATCAAAAAATTTGGAGATGGGGTGACAAAGTTTGATGATGATGTGTTAAGTCAAAACTTGGGACATCTTAAGTATATCTGTTCTGGGAGAAAAGTGTTAAATCCTTTGTGTACACATTTAGTTTTATTGTAACAAAGCAACTTGTACACTTTTAACATTTAAAACTGAACATCATCTTTCCTTTCCAGTGAAACAAAAAGAAAATTTAAAAATAAACAGGAACAAAATTACAATAGAGAATGTCAATTCCAAATAAGATCCTACAGGTTCTGCTGATTTTCCTATCAAGTGGCAGGGCTCAAGCATCATTAGGAGAAAATTTTATTTTAAAAGTATCATCTTAAAAGGCAAGGTTATCCATTAAACATCACAATTAAACATGCCAAAGGAGAAGCCATGTTCTCAAAATGCCCACTTAGCCCATGCAACATCTCAAACCCACTCTTTGCTGACCTTCTATAACCCCATTTTTTGTTTGTTTTTTCTTTTTTTAAAGAGAAAAAGTAGACAGATACATATTGGTAAATGCTAACTGTCCATATTCACATGGAAACACAGTGTAATCTGAGCTCAATACACAGAGAAAGGAGGAAAAAAGCTAGAATTTGGGAAGCTGATGTGGCTCAAGCAATTGGGCTCCTGTCTGTCATATGGGGGGTCCCGGGTTCGGTTCCCGGGGCCTCCTGGTGAAAGCGAGCTGACCCGTGTGGAGAGCTGGCCTGTGCGGAGAGCTGGCACAACAAGACGCAACAAAAAAGAGACACAGAGAAAAAGACAATGAGAGACACAAGTCAGGGAGCTGAGGTGGCTCAAGCAATTGAGTGCCTCTCTTCCATGTCGGAAGGTCCCAGGATCAGATCCTGGTGCTCCTAGAGAGAAGACGAGAAGACAAGCAGATACAAAAGAATGCACAGCGAATGGACACAGAGAGCAGACAGTGAGTGCAAGCAGTGGGGTGGGGGGCTGGGGGGTGGTAATAAATAAAATAAAATAAATCTTAAAAAAAAAGAAAAAAGAAGCTAGAATTCTATGCACTTCTACACAGGGACCTAGCACCCTTCAGCTTCCAGCAGAGAAGGGAGCAAAAAGTTTTTCTTTTTTCCCCATGGAGCACGATGGTGTGTTGATTCCATAAAGTTTTTTGTTGAGACCGTATATTAGTCAGCCAAAGGGGTAATGATGCAAAGTACCAGAAATCTCTTGGCTTTTATAAAGGGTATTAATTTGGGGGTAAAAGCTTACAGTTACAAGGCCCTAAAGAATCTTAACTCAAGGTTGCTTTCTCACCAAAGTCAGTTGCCATGTGTTGAAGCAAGATGGCAATCTCTGCGAGGGTTCAGCCTTCCTCTCAGCTACAGATTGGCATGGGGCTTGTTCCTTTCTGGGCTTTCCCAGCTGCTCAAGGCTCTGGTCTCTTGAGCTGCAACCTATCAGGCGATGGCTTAGCTCTCCCTGGGGCTTTAGCTGTTTGAGCCTTCTCCTTTCTGTCACATGGCAGGACCGTAATGACCAAGTTCTCTCCTCTTCTGCTTGTGTCTTCCTGAGTGAGTGTCAGTTTATATCAGCCCACCAAGGGGGCAGGGACTCAACCCTGAGCCACGCCCTACTGACATGGTTGAATCAAAGCCCTAGTTGTAACAGGTAATTTAATCAAGACATGTCAGCAGAATCTAATACATTCAAAGGGTATCACACCCAGAGGAACAGACCATTTTACAAACAATCTTTTTTCTTTTTGGGGATTCATAAATAATATCAAACAGCCACAGACAGGAAGGGATAAAAATGAATTTGGAACAGAAAGAGGTAGAGATTCTTTTCACACTGTATTCTGCTCAAGGTATTTTCCCCTAAATAAGTTGAAAACCATGGTGTAAAGGAGAGAAAAGAGACCTCAAAAACATGGCAACTGAGCGCAAGAGGGAAAAAAAAAAAGACTGCAACTTGCTCCAAGGGACTGGAGAAAATTAAAAGGGAAGGTTGGAATCCATCAGTGTTCTTTTTTTTTTTTTAAAGATTTATTTATTTACTTTATCCATTTTACCCCCCTCTTCCCCGTTTTTGCTGTTTTGTGTCCATTTGCTGGGCAATTCCCCATGTCTGTTTCCTGCCATCTCTTCTCATCCTCCTTCTCCAGTCTTCACCAGGATTCGATCCTGGAGACTTCCGATGTAGGAGAGAGGTGTTCTGCCACCAGCGCCACCTCGGTTCCTGGTTTTCGGAGCATCTCGTCTTGTCTCTCCCCTGTGTCTCTCTCCTGTTACGTCATCATCTTGCTGCCTGGCTCCCGGGGCCTGGCGCCTCACCGGCACACAGAGCCTGGCAGCCATGCACCTTCTGTATATATGTTTGTTTGTTTTTTATTTTACCGGGAGGTTCCGGGGATCGAACCCAGGTCCCTCCATATGGCAGACGGGCGCCCAACCATTTGAGCCACATCTGCCCCCCATCAGTGTTCTATTAGTCATCTTCTCCTTCATCCTCCTCTCCTTCCTCTCCCTCATCATCATGTTCATCTTCTTCCCCTTCTTCATCAGTATCTTCCAACCCTTCTTCTTCTCCTTTCCCTTCTTTATCATCCATATCAAGAACCATATAGCACTGTAATGGATTTGGCCAAATATCATCTTTGGTGATCTCTTCTAACTCATAAGTAAACCAGGTAAAGAAGCTTTCTGGTTCTTCCCGTTGCCTCTTCCTGCTGGCTTTATTCTGTGTTTGACTTGAAAGTTTCAGCATGTCCTTTCTCCAGATTTCCATTTGATATCAGTCAACTTTGAGGATGGATCACCACTCTCATTCAGATGAAATTCTTTGGAGAGAACTTTATTTTTGAAGTAAGGATTTTCATCAGAATAAAAATCTATTCTGTAACCTGATTTAATACTTTCAAATTCTGTCACTTAAGCTCTTGTCAAATAATATGCAGCACCTCTTCATCCTCCTCCCCCAGGCAGTGCAGACACTTGTGGATGGTTGACAAATGTTACCTCAAAATTTGGGATTTTGGCAATCACTTCTGACCTATATCGAAAGAATGGTTGGCCATTTATTGTGTTTCTGTTCTACTTTCAAAATATCCTCACTGACTTTTCTGTCTGGCCATTTCATTTTGTATTTCATCAAAATGTTCAATTGCTTCCTGCTGTTCTTTTTCTCATTTTGGCAAGACCAGAGCAGCCAATGTCTCCTCTGACCTGAGGGCAGAAAGCAGCTTTGCTTTCTTCGCTTGAGGCAAGAGTGAAGACTGGCGCTTGGGGGACATGTTAGGAAAGTCCAGTAACCAGAGCTTAAGAGAGATACTTGCCTGAAAGAAACTCAGAGAACTGACGGAGCTCACATTTTTATGTAGCCTTATGTAGTGTTTTGCTCAATGAGAGAATTGAAAACAGTGCCGTAACCTCTGTAACTTGTTAGACAAAAAGACTTGAAACCCCGTTTGGGAAGGCAAAGGTAGAACTAAGAAAGTATCCCCTACGATACTCAGACTTGGAGAAACTTCCTTCAGGATCATAGAATATTAGAGCTTAGCGAAGGCATGGAGGTGCTTTAAAAAACCCTTAGTCCTTTTCTTTCCCCTCAGCTCTGGTATCTTGCAGATAAATAACAGTAAAGCTGAAAAAAATGTGAGAATTACATGTGTCTCCTTATCTTTTTTCCTCTGCACAACATAGAATTTCTTTTCCACTAGTAGTTTATTCCTCTATTTAGCAATGCCATAAATGGTGGTTTCAAACATCTGCAAACCCTTGCAACATCCTCCCTCCCCTCACAAGTTATTTAATGGGCCCTCAGAGAATATGCATGCTATGTCTGTACCCTAACCACAGGTTTCCTTAAAGCTAAGTGTTATTGAGTCCTTTAACTTTAGCACCTCTTCTCTTTCCCCGTTTACAACTTTGCAGAGACCACCAAACCCATTTGTCACATCTTCATAGAATGAGATAACTACAAATCAACCCTTTATGCTGATTACCCATGATTTGTAAAAGAGCAATAGACTGGGAGTTCCAAGACTTGGATCCTGCCTTTTTCACTTACCAGTCTCTGAAATTAGGCCACTTATATAACTTCTCTGGGCCTTGCTATCTTTGCTATCCTTCCTGTCACATAAGACTGTAAGCATTGAATGAAGTAACACTTGTGAAAGCAGTAAAATCACTGTACAAAATAAATATAGGGGGTGGATGTGGCTCAAATGGTTGGGCGTCTGTCTCCCATATGGAGGGACCTGGGTTCGTTCCCCAGGACCTCCCGGTAAAATAAAAATAAAAAAATTATTTAAATAAATAAATATATTCCAGTTTAAGACAGATGAGTAAAGACATGATACTTGGCGAACCCCAACAAAAAAGCTAGCCGAGGAAGCCTACCTGTAATTCAGCTCAGCCCTCATATACAGAACTCAATCCAGATTTTTAGTGCCTTACAGTCAACACTCACCAGACATTTGCAGACAGTCTCTAACATGAAAAAGAGAGACCAAAAGAAAGAAAAAAGGACCGCAGAGGAAACAAAAACAATGTAATGAGCAGAAGAAAATTTAAATAAACTCCAATTCATATTCTTATAGCAATAAAGTGCAGAAATAAGAACAAGGTGCTATTTTTAAAAACAAAAACAATAAAAAACAATTAGAGAACTAAAAAGAACACTTGGAAACTAAAAATATGGGAGCCAAAGTTTAAAATCAGTAAGAAAGTTGGAAAAATAAAATTGGGAAAAATCTCTTACAAAGTAAAAAACAAAACAAAATCAAAAGATGACTTGTAGAAGAAAGATAAGAAAATTGGAGGCCTAATGCAGGTAGTCCAATATTTGACTGACTGGAGTTCCAGAAAAAGAGAACAGAGAAAACTGTGAGCAGGAAATTATGAAATTATAAGAACATTTTCAAGAATGGAAGGACTTCTCTCTATACCACTGAATAATGAAAATGAGCCACTTCAAGGCGTAGCATCAAAATTATGGAATACCAACGATGACAGAGAAAATCCTAGAAGCTTCCAGAGTGAAAACAAAGGTCGCATATAAAGGACCAGGATTAGAATGGCATCAGCCTTCTCAATAGCAACATGGGAAACTAGAAGACAATGGAGCAAAGTCATGAGTTCAAAGAGAAAAAAATTGTATCATAGAATTATATTGCCAGCTAAACTTTCACACAAGTGTTAGGATATGATAAAGTCATTTTCAGTCATGCAAAATCACAAAAGATTTACTTCTCATACACTCTTTCTCAGGCAGCTACTGAAGAAGTTAATGAAAAAATGTGCTCCATAAAAGATGAGGGATTAACCAAGTAAGGGGAAGACCTGGATCAGGAAACAAGGAATCAAAACTAGAGAGGAGAATAAAAATAGATATGGAGAATATCCAAGTTAACAGCAAAAGGAAATTCCAAGACAGCAGCTGTGTAGGAGACTAGAGAACAACCTATTGAAGACTGAAGTAGACAGGGCTTCAGGAATGATGTTTTGGAGATGGGAAAAAAAATGGAACAATGATTATCAGACAGGTTTCATCATGTGAAAAATGATATCGAGAAGTTTTTATAAGCCATTGGAGGATGTGAGAAATCTTTGCCATGATTTAAAAAGAAAAACCTACACAAATTAAAAAATGAAGCCATTAACTCTAGCTAAAACAACACACACAAGTTGTATGAGGAAGAAAATATAATACATTGTCATAATAATGAAAACACAGAATGTGGCTTTAACCAAAAATACTGTAATTTATTAAGAGACTAGAGGAAGGGGAAGTGTAACAGAGCTAAAATCCCCATCTGTCATAATGGAAAGTCTATGTTAACAGAGATGAACCTCCATGCTCCTATCTGAAGACATTCCCTCTCCTTGTGTACCAGAGCCCATCCCACCACCACCACCACCCCGCATCATCAGATTTTGCTTTCCAGAAGGATTGTTCTTATTAGCAAACAAATATGCCCTTAGTTCTTCCACCTTAACACACATGCACACACACACATACACACACAGAACTCTTGATTCTCTTTGCTCTGCCGGCTGCCACTCCATTTCTTTGCTTCCCCTTCACATCAAAATTCAAGTTTTCTGTATTCCATTTCCACTTCCTCTCCCCCGTTCTCTTGTCAATCTACTCCATTTAAGGATTCACACTTAACAGTTCTACTGAACTTGCTTTATCAGGATGACAGTGACCTCTACTGATCGATTATCTTACGTTTCAGCCTCTCTGACACAGTTGATCACTCCCTCCTCTTTGATATATTTCCTTCAGTTGGTTTCCAGGACACACTCTTTTGATTTTCCTTCTATATCATTCGTAGCTTCCTCTCATTCCTCTTTGTTGATTCTTCCTCTTCTCTCTGACCTCTTAACTTAGAATGCCCCCCAAATCTCAGCCCCTGCTCTTCTTTATACTGAATCCCTGTCTTATCAGGCATCAAGACTTTAAATACCACTCCCAAATTTATAAATTTATATATCCCAGCCTAGACCACTTTCATGAACTCATTTTTTTAAAAAAAGATTTGTTTATTTATTTATTTCTGCCTCCCGTTGTTTATACTTGCTCTCTTCTTTCTGTGTCTGTTCGTTGTGTGCTCTCTGTGTCTGCTCGTCTTCTTTTAGAAGGTACCAGGAACCAAACCCAGGACCTCTCATTTGGAAGGGAGGTGCCCAGTCACTTGAGCCATATCCATTCCCTGCTTGTTGTCTCCTCATTGAGTCAGCTTGTTGCATCAGCTCACAGTGCCAGCCTGCTGTCTTGCTCGTCTTCTTTAGGAGGAACCAGGAACCAAACCTGGGACTTCCCATGTAAGACGTAGGCGCCCAACTGCCTGAGCCACATCTGCTCCCTGAAATCCAGTTTTGTATATTTAACTGCCTACTTGACATTTTTATTTGTTATCTAATAGACATCTCAATCTTAACACATCTAAAACCAATCTACTAATCTTCCTCCCCAAATCTGCTATATCCAGAGCCTTCCCCAACTTAGTCGATGACAGTTCCATATTCCCAGTTTGTGGTTGCTTAGCCAAAAACCTTGGAGTCATCTTTACTTTCCTCTTTTCTCTCACACTCACATTTAATATGTTAGGAAATCTGGATGTAATGATTTTAAAAATCCAGAATCCTACCACTTCTCCTCACTTCTGCTGCTATCTCCTTGGTACAAGTCATCATCATCTCTTGTCTGGATTACTGCTATAGCTTCCATGCATCTGTCCTTGTCCCTCTACAGTCTATTCTGAACAGAACAACTGAGATGATACTTGTAAAATGGAGCTCCAGCCATGGTACTCCTGCAGTAACTTCCCATTTCACTACATTGGACAGATTACTTAATTTCTCCGTGCCTTAGCTGCTTCATCTGTAAAAGGGGAATAATACTAGCACATCCCTCAAGATATTGTGGGATTCTATGAGGTAATGCATATAAAGCACTTACTTAACACCAAGCCTGATGCATAGAAAATAATTAAGTTTAGTTGCTGTTTTTATTATTTGTATTTAAATGAGCCCTATAAATCAGAAGCCTTACTTTTGTCTCCTCGTCATTCCTTCACTGCTTGAGGTAGGAGGGTTCTGCAGGATCGTTTGGATTCTGAGTACTTAGCTCCTAGCTGTCAAGCAGAATCCACAATCCTTTAGCACCAGAGAGCTGTATGTTCAAAACCACTGTCCACTTAACCAAAGGAAATTCCATTCCTAGCTTTGCTGTTTTTATTAGCCATGTAGTGCTTGGTTTCCTGCCTTAGATAGGAATTGCTTTGTCACTGGAAAGTGTTCTTTTGGTCAGTACCATAAATTCCTTTTGAGGCATTCATTCCCTAGAGGATATTGAAAGGAAGAAATCCCCTGGCAGCTTCCCATTTCTTTTCTGAATGAGCCTTTTATCTGATCTCTTACTCTAGACCCCTTTTGGGTTTTTATTACATTTGTGACATCACATACTTAGTTTTGTCCCTTCTTATAAACATGACCTATCTAGAACTATCTGTACCTGGAAGGAATTTATATTTAATGTTCCCACTCATTTTCTGTCATGTCTTAACTGGTTTTTACAGCCAACCTAAAAGAGAAGGGAGGCTCTACCTATAAGATTCGCTAGTGGCTCAAGCAGTTGGGCTCCCAACTACCATATGGAGGTCCTGGGTTCAGTTCCTGGAGCTTCCTGGTGAAAGCGAGCTGGCCTGCGTGGAGAGCTGGCGCAACAAAAACCAGACACGGAGGAGAGACAGTAAGAAACACAACAAACCACCGAGCTAAGGTGGCTCAAGCGACTGAGTGCCTCCCATGTCGGAAGGTCGTGGGATTGGTTCCTGGTGCCTCCTAAAGAGAAGATGAGAAGAGAAGACAAGCAGACACAGAAGAACACGCAGCAAATGGACACAGAGAGCAGACAGCGAGCGCAAGCGGCAGCGGGGGAGGGGGGCATAAATAAATAAAATAAATCTTTAAAAAAAAAAGATTCGCTAGTGGCAATGTAAGATGCAAAGAGCATGGGAGAGGGGAAGAGTACTGGCGCCTCGCTCTGCCACTGTGTGACCAAATGACCACATAGATTTGAGTCAAATTTTCGTGAAATCTAGCAGACTAAGGGGCTAGTTAAGAGAGAAGAGATTCCATTCCTGAGAGGCTGAGAAGATGTGAGGAAGATAAGAAAAGTAGCTCCTAATGAATGGAGGAGGGGCCAAGGCAAACCAAACTTAATCTGGTTCAATAAAGCAGCCAGGGCACAGGACCCCAGGCCTGGGCAGCTTATGCCCCAGGGACCTGGAAAGTGGGCAATGCGACTCAGTTCCCTGGGTAGAGGGAGAAAGAAAGACACTTTGAGAATTTGGTAAAAAATGAAAACAAAAAACCATCCTAGTGGTTTGAGCCCCTGCACCAGATATGGTGCCTGCTTGCCCCGTTGACAGTGGGAAGGCACAGTGGAAGTCAATGTTAACATGATAGGCAACTGCTGGGGCTTAAGCACTGTCCACCCCCAGCAAGGTGGCACAATCCCTAGACTGTGCCATCAAGATAGAGCAAACAGGATTCTTACATGCAGATTCTTCAGGGAGCAGCTAGGCCAGTTGCAGTTTTAGGAACTGCAAAGAAAAGAAATGGGAAAACAAGTGTATACATTCTCTGAATCTCAGAAGGAATGCAGCTACTTTTAGAAGTTTATCAGTCACCTTTTAACCAAGTGAAAGGGGAAACTTCTTTAGGTTTGTAGGCTTAGGGCTTACTATTTAGGAAATTTCTTTGTGCTCTGAGGGGCTACCCAGTGATGCTATTTCCAACAATTCTCCCTAGTTTTCTTCTACAATATTCTCTCATCTGGTGGTTACCAAACTTTTTTCTAATGGAGCCCTTTTCCACTCTTGATTGACATAAATAATTCCCAGGTTTTTTCCTTTTTGCTATTGCAAACAATGTTGAAACAAACATCTTTGTATTTATTTATTTATTTATTTTTAAAGATTTATTTACTTTATTTATTTATTCCCCCTTGCTGCTCGTGCTGCTGTGTCCATTCGCTGCGTGTCTTCTCTGTGTCTGCTTATCTCCCCATTGCTGTGAGGTCTTGCCACATCAGCCCACCGCGCCGCGCGAGCCGGCCTGCCCTCACAAGGAGGCACCGGGAAGCGAACCCGGGGCCTCTCATATGGTAAACCGGTGCTCTATCCATTGCGCCACATCCGCTTCCTGCCGTGAGGTTGCTGCATCAGCCCACCGCACCGCTCAGGCCGGTGTGCCCTCACAAGGGGGCCTCGGGACGCGAACCCGGGCCTCCCATATGGTAAACGGGGGCTCTATCCACTGAGCCACACCCGCTTCCCAACATCTTTGTATTTAAACAAGGCTTTTTGTAGCAGTGAATTTTAGCATTAAGCTCCTGGCTTAATTTTTTTTTTTTAATTTTTTCATTTAAGTGTAACAAATATACAGAAAAGTGTGATAAATTATCGTAAAATGAGCACACGCTCATAATCTCTATCAATTTCAAGCAAAAGAAAATTATTAGCACCCTGGAAGCCTCCCTCATTCTCCCTCCCAATCACTACTACCTCCCTCCTCTCCAGAGTAAACAGAATGCTGATTTAAAACATCACATATTCATTTTGCCTTTTTATGAACTTGAAAAAAACTTTTAATGGAGCATGTAGTATATTGTTCTTTTGGGTCTTGCTTTTTTCCCCTCATCATTATGTGTGTGAGGTTCATTCATGTTATTGGTATAGTAGTAGTTTATATTTTTCTCATTGCTGTATAGTATATCATTGTATGCATAGACCACATTTATTTATCCATTCCAATTGATAGGTGTTTGAGTTGTTTGTTGTTTTTAACTGTAACAAATACTGCTACTATGATCATTCTCATGCATGTCTTTTGGTACACATGAGTAGGTATCTCTGTTAGGTATATACCCAACAGAGTGAAATTGCTGGGTCATAAAGTATACCCTAGTAGACAATGCCAAACATTTTCCAAAGTGTTTGTGCCAATTTACATTTCCACTGCTAGTGTTTGAGAGGTCCATTTGTTCTACATCCTCTTCAACACTTGGTGTTGTCAGTCTTTAATTTTAACATTCTGATAGATTGAGTGGTATGTCATTGTGATTTTAATTTGTACTTCTCTGGTAAGTAATAAGGTTGAACATCTTTTTGTGTATTTATTGATTGTTTGGATATTCTCATTTGTGAAATACCTGTTCAGACTCTTAATTATTTTTCTGATCAGTTGTCTTCTTTTTGATTTGTCAAAATTAAAATATACGGTGAGGGAGTGGATGTGGCTCAAGGAGTTGAGCGCTTGCCTCCCACATGGGAAGTCCTGGGTTCGGTTCCCGGTGCCTCCTGAAAAAACAAAAACAAAAAACAAGCAAAACAAATGATAAAACCAACTCAGCATGGGCAGTTCCTAATAGGGGAGGACAAACCAATGTGTCAAGACCTCAGTGTTGTCGCAAGTAACTATGAATCTTGTCAACCAAGGATTGAAGCTGGGTGGTTGCTGTGGGCCCTAAGGGGAGGAAGAGGGAGGAATAAAATAGATGGAACAGGGGTTATTTTGTAGGCAATGGAAGTATTCTACATGATCTTGCAATGATGGACACAGGCCATGTTAAATATCATCAAAATTTATAAAAGTGTACGGTCTAAAATGTAAACCATAATGTAAACCATTGGCCATGGTTAGTAGCTATGTTTCACTATTTGTATATCAGTTGTAACAAATGTACCATCCACATATAAAAAGGTATTAATACAGGAAGGGGGAAAAGGGGGAGGATGTTGGGTATATGGGAATCTGCTGTATTTTGTATGTGACTTTGCTGTGACCTAAAACTTCTTTGAAAACAAAATGAAAAAAAGTAAGACACTGGGGAATAAATGGAATAAAATATCACTGTACATACAGGACACCAGATATTACAAGTGATGAAAGGCAAAATGTCAAAAAAATTTTTTTAATATTTTTCATTATTTTTTAATATCCCAATTTTTAAATTTTATTTTATTTTTAGTTTTCTTTAAGTTTTTATGTATTTTATTTCTTATATTTAAACCTAACATCATTATTTCATTTTCCTATTTAACGTATTTGGCTATTTTATTGGCTTCATTTTTGAAGAAGCTTTGGATCACAGAAGGGTTACAACTGGGACAAGGGAATATCAGTGGTATGGGGTGTCAGTGATGGGGGATACATGGGAGGAAGTTCACCTGGACATACATATAAGGTATGTAAATATGTTCAAATGTTCATGGGGCATTCACACAATAAAGGAGAGAATGTTGAATTCCCATCCTGGAAAGCTCTGCCACATTGTCTAATGGAGCAGCAACAGTCCCCCAAGTGCAGGGGCAATGACTGGTGAAGGAGGATGGTCCATTGATGGGCCCTTGATATTGATGACTATGCTTGTGAGCCTTTGCTTGAAATTGAAACTTAGCCTAGTGTTGTGGGGTGCCTAAGAGTTGCATCCCGAGAGCTTCCTTGTTGCTCAAATGTGGCCTCTCTCTAAGCCAAACTCAGCATATAAATGCATTACTTTCCCCCCAGCATGGGACATGACTCCTGGGGATGAGTGTCCCTGGCACTGAGGGATTACTACCAAGCACCAACTAGCAATGCACCTGGAAAAAGACCTCAAACAAATGGGGGAAAAGGTAAAGACAAATGAGTTTATGTGGCTAAGAGACTTCACAGTGAGTCAGGAGGTCATCCCAGAGATAATGCTTATGCACATTTCAGCAGGATCTCATAGACTGCCAAGGTGGATACTACCCCAAATAGTGGGGCACCTGAGGGCTCTGGAGACACCCAGGTCCTATGGTCAGGGTGGATAGTCCTGGAGTGTGGTGCCTTGCCAGTGGGCCCTACTTTGGAGTTTGTGCTCCTGAGAGTGATAGAGTTGGACTCAATTGTGGCTTCCCTACACATGGCTCATCTGTCCCTTCTATTTGAACCTATACTTGGTGCTGGAATTGGTAGGTGTACGTCCAAGAGACTTGAATCTTTGGGCTGTCCATGAGCCAGCTGGGCCCTGAGCCTCAGCGGAGTTGCCACACTACTTTTCAGTTCATTGGACTCACCTAGGACAACTAGCAAGGAGGTAAGGATGGACAACTACCATACCAAGGAAACAAGAGCACCTACAACTCTAAGCAAGAGAGTCCCATCCATCGGCTGTATGGGATCAAAGCCCCCTCTCTTAATTAGAGGTGGAATGGACATCACCATCCCAGAATCTTCAGGATTGGGGAATGAACTATGGACTAGTGTGGACTTACTGGTATTCTGCTATAGACTTGTTGTGATTCTAGCAATGGAAGAAATTACAGCATTGATGTGGAGGCAGTGGCCACTGGAGGCTCTGGGGGCAGGGAGGGGAAAAACAGGTGTAATTCGGGGGCTTTTTCGGGACTTAGGAATCATCCTGAATGACATTGCAATGACAGATATAGGCCATTATATACCTTCCCATACCCTGCAGAATTGTGTGGTAGAGAGTGTGGACTACAATGTGAACTATGGTCCATGTTCAATGGCAATGCCCCAGGATGCATTTATCAATTGCAATGAATGTGCCACACTAATGAAGGATGTTGTTTATGTGGGAGGGTGTGGGAGGTATGGGGAGCGGGGCATATGGGAATCCCTATGTTTTTTGTGTGGCATTTATGTAATATAAGTATCTTTAAAAAAATAAATTAAAAAAAAAATACAGCCAAAGCAAAAACAAAAAACAAAAAACCAACTCAGGGAAGCTGATGTAGCTCAGTGGTTAAGCACCAGCTTCCCCCATACAAGGTACTAGGTTCAATCCCTGGCCCCCTGTATAGATAGAACTATTTTAATAATATTTCATCAATTGTAACAAAGGTAGCTACTGTTTAAAAAATAGTACAATTATTTTTAAAAGTGCTATCATCAATTGTAACAAATGTTCCACACCAATGCAAGGTTTTGATGATAGGGTGGTGTATGGGAATCCTGTATGTTATGCACGATTGTTTTGTAAACTCACAACTTCTCTAATAAAAGAAAAAAGAAAAAAATATTGTGACTATGAGCCCTTTTTAAATATTATATATGTGGCAAGTATCTTTTCCCAGTTTCTTCTTTGCTTTTTAACTCTTAATGGCTCTTTTGATGAATTAATGTTCTATTTTTTTTAGTGTAATCCAATTTATTAATATTTTCCTTACGGCTAGTGCTTCTTGCACCTTGTTTAAATAAATCTTCCCCTACCCCAAGGTTACAAAGATTTTCTGTTATTTTTTAGCAACTTTATTATTTGGCCTTAGATCTATAATTCCCATGGAATTGGTGTGAGGTAGAAATCAAGTTTCATTTTTGTTCATATTGATATACAGTTGACCCAGAACCATATATTAAAAAGATCATCCTTTCTTGATTGCTCTACAATGCCACCTTTGTTATAAACCAGGTATCCATAGATATGAGGGTCCATGTCTAGACACTTCATTCTGTTTCCTAAATATATTTGTCTATCCTTGAGCCAGTACTTTACTGTCTTAATTGTTGTAGCTGTGTAATAAGTCTTAATATCTAGTAGAATGAGTCCTCCCACTTTGTTCTTGATTATCTTGCCTATACTTGGCCCTTTGCATTTCCATATAACTTTTACGATTCACTTAAAATTATCCCCATTCCCTCCCCCACCAAAAAATGCCTGCTAGAATTTTGATTAGGAATACTTTAAGGAGAATAGACACCTTTACTATATTGAATCTTCCAGTCCCTGAAAGTGGTATGTCTCTTTATTTATCTAGGTCTTCTTTAAATCCTTTCAATAATGCTTATAGTTTTCTGTGAAAAGGTCTTACACATCTTTCATTAGATTTATTCTTAGATAGTTGATGTTTTTTTTGGATGTTGTTATAAATGGTTTTATCTTTTTAAAAAATATTTCCTAATTACTTATTATTGATATTAGAAATATAGTTGTTTTTAATATACTGACAAGAGTAAATTTTTTAGTTTTAAGAATTATCCAATATGCAAATAGTTGTGGGAATATTGGATAAATTGAGAAAAATAAAGTTGGATTAAATCCAGGGTTGTAACGTTAGCACATTCAGAAGGAAACCAGGAAGACCTCTTCCTAAATAGTGTGAATTTGGTTGTGTGAGATTGCCTAGGTAGGGCTTGCTTTCTCTCTTGGCTAATATGATTGGAACTTAGAAATTCTAGGCCCTCTTCCAGGCAGTCCACATTTGGGAACACTCAAGCAAATGTGGAGCAGGACAGAATCAGTGAATTGGGATTTCACTGAGTCTTGCCACCCTGGCTGCTCTTGGACTGACAGGCTTCCCTCCTCTCCTAAAGCTCACTAAGGATGAAGCGGTAAACCCACCCATTGTCAGGCACTGCAAACTTGAAGTGATGATGACAGTACCTGTTTCCTTAAACTCATCCCTGCTTTGTTTTTCCAGGTCTATAAAGGAGAGTTTCAACTACCTGACTTTCTTAAAGAAAAACCCCAGGTACGGTGTCTGCTTCTCCTCTTGATGTATAATAGATGGGCTCTTGCATCAAAGTAATCTTTTTCAAGAGATAATGATATGTGCCAGTGGTAGAAAGACTGGCCTCAGGTAATTGTTGGTTTTAACTGTAATTCAACCCACAGTCTTAATTTCAGAGCTCAGTAGTTTCCAAAAATTGGGAAATACTTTATTGATAACAAAAATCCAATTGCTTGCATTCACTCACAAGCCACACAGCATTCTACATATGAGGGGCCTGCCTTGGTGGATCTGCTCCAACCTTCTAATATCTAACTTGAAATTAAAATACACAGGCCCCCTCCTTGTTCTTATTATATATGCATCCATGGCCTTTTAACTTTTCTTTGTGTAGTTGTCTGGAGCCTAGAAGACTTGTAAATACATTTATGTACATAGCTGTTGGCCCTTAACTGGAAGGTTCCCCAAGTGGTGAAAGGATGGTGAGAGTTTGGAGCTTGTACCTTTCACTTTTTAAAAAATTAATTAAAACAGATTCACAGTTATCCATCATGTCAGCCTCTCGCTTACTTGCATTCTGATATGTGTTATGCTGGCATGCCTAGTTTACTAGCTCAGAGAGTGTCATGCATCTGAGCGTCACCTGCCATTCCGATGTCAATAGTAGGGAAAAGATTGGGAAGCGCTGCTCACTGTGCAGCAAAGAACTCCTTTTTAGCACAGTGATAATACGTGTTGCCTCTAGACTGCTACTTTCAGTGATCAGCTTGTTAGTAGGAAATGATGGCTCAGCACTGAACTCAGTTTCTAAAACTCTTCCAGATATGGGTTGGTGAGGGAACCATAGCACTTCACAGACTCTGGGGGATATCACGTTGCCTGAAGCGAGCCTAGAGTAAATGGGCTGCCCTTTTTAAGAGAAGCAGTGTCTTACACCAGGCTATCTTCCCTGAATCTGGTGTATTTTGTCTGTCTGATAATATCCATCAATAATTGGTACATATTATTAAGAATTTCAAGCTACTTTCAGGGCGTATGCTTATATATTTCACTTTAATTCCTCCTTTCTTTCATTTCATTTATTCAACAAATGTTATACTGAGTGCCTGTTATGGGTGAGGAATTGGAATAAGTCCTCAGGAGTCAAAGGGGGGAAAAAAGGTCCCTGTGCTCAAGGAATTCCTGATCTATCTGAATCACTCTGATCAATTGTTGCAGATAAGGGGATACAGGGCTTTGAGCCCAGGTTGGGCCTGATGTCCTAGAAACCTGGGTGGATTCATGAACAGGGTGTCACTCACAGGCTGTGGAAATTGGAGCCAGAGGATAAACCAAGAGTCAGGCTGTTGAAGGAATGTCACATCAAAAGGCTGATTTGCATAATGAATCTGAAGGAATCAAAAGGGATTTGAGACTCCATACTGCCATCAGGTGGTACAGATATGATTAAAAATTCCTGAAGGTTCCCCTTGACCTTTAGGACAAAATTCATACACCTTAGATGGTATGTAAGATTCTTCATGATGAGCTTCAGCCTCCTGTCCTATTCTCTCTCTGTTCTCTAGCCATATGCAACTAACCTCCTCTGCTCCCCCGAATTTCCTTTACATCTTGCTTTAAAATAGCAAGTACAGAAAGTGTTTTAAACAGATTATGTTAACTATGTTTACCAAAAAAAGGCAAAATCTCAAGAAGTCAGACTAATTGGAAAAGCCTTGTACTAATAATAGAAGTTCAAAATTATAGAACATTTAGGCAAAATTATAGAATACTTAAAATATAACACACCTTCTAAGCAGTAATTCTCCAGAATCTGGTTCAGAGAATGACAGAGCTATGGATGATTTACTTATTTTTCTACTTTTCCGTATTTTCCAAATTTTCTCCATGAGCTCATAATTTTTTAATAATTAAAAAATAAATGTTAAAGAAATGGGTTCTCTTAGGTAAAACATGCCTTTGTTAACAAAACCTTTCTTCTCAGTTGTTTTGGAAACAAACTCTCAACCCTGTTTGAATAGTTGCAATTTACAAAATACTGTTGTTTCAGTGAGAGCCTGACTCCACCTGGTTCAGCTAACCAATAATCTTCCCTATTAGATCCCTTTGGTGAAAAAGCACGTTGATGATGCTGTTTGTAGATTTTTAAAAATGGGTATGCAGAGCAGGTGTAGCCCAGTGGTTGAGCAGGTACTTTGCATGTATGAGGTCCAGGGTTCAATCCCTGGTACTGCCTAAAAATAATAATAATAATAATAACAACAATAAAGAAAAAAAAAGCGGGAAGGGGTATATTTTATGGGTAACAGACTGAAAGTTTGTGAACAAAGCCTGTAAGCTCTACCTGATGTTTCAGCACAGCAGTCACTTCTTGTACTGACCAACTTCAAAGACTTTAAAGCATCTTTTGCTTCCTTCAACAGACCGAACAAGTGGAGTAGCAGAGCCGGGAACCTTTTTCATAAGTGAAGTGAGGTGAGGTTCGGGGGGCATCACTTGGGCTCTTCTAGGAGGCAGTGTAACCAGAACTGGAGAGCACAGCTCTGGACACCATCTCATCTGTCTAGGTTGAAATCCTGTTTCTGTTACTGCCAGCTGTGTGGCATTCAGCAAATTACTTAGCCTCTCTGTGTCTTAGTTTCTTCATCTGTAAAACGGGGATAGTATGAATAAGAGAGTGTTGGTAAGAGTTTACCCTAATAATGTCTGCAAAGAACCTGGCACATAGTAAGCATTCAAGTTGTGTTGTTGTTATTTCTTTTATGAGGAGGGGTTTAAAATTATAAAATATTTTAGCTGAAAGGCACTTGGAGACCAGAGAGCCCAACCACCTGTTTGCTGATAAGGAAACTGATCCTAGAGGGAGCAAGTTATTTGTCAAAGTCACATCACAGAGGCAGGAGAAACCCAGGGCTAAAGAACACCTGCACCTGAATTCCAGTCAGGTCTTTTTCCACCACCCCATGCTGCTTTCTCTGTTTGAAGGACATTAGAAAAGTGCTGGACTTTGAAATGTTTTTACATTAATACTTTTTATGATTGGTTGGTTAGTTTTTCAAATCTGTCCTTGCTGACTTAATGTATTATGATGTCTTATGTTTGTAAGCCATGTTGTCTCATGGTAGCTAAGGACTGCAGTGTGCCTAGGCCAGCCATGCCTTTTACCATGTGCTGAGTACAGCCACTCCAGACATAAAACAAAATGCCAGTCATAATATATATTTTATATATGTGGTTTGTATGTGTATATCACACACACATACACACATAATTCCATTCGGTTCTCAAACCATTCTGGCAAATAGGTGGTATTATTCCTGTTGTACTGATGAGGACACTGAGGTGAATAATTTGAATAAGAGGCTTTTATGACTTGCTGTGTTTTCATGGACTATAGACATAAGAAATGCTGGAACATTGCTATACTGTGTCATAATCATGGATGGTAGTAAGTTAATGTTAGTGGGTTTCAGGATGTACAGTTGTCTTTTAGCTAAGCAGTAAATGCTCAATGTTAGACTTATACTATATGGATCAGCATGTATAACTAGTTATCAGGCCTTGGATAATTTTGTTTCTCCAAAATACTTTAAAAATATGTAGATAAACTACCCGCCAAGCATACACACAAGATTCGTTTACTGACCAGCTGTTTTATAAGAAGAGAGTGCATTGTCAGTTGACCCAGCCTTCGAGTTGGCTCCTCAGCAGCATTTCATCCTTGTTTGTTTATCGAGGTCTGTAGGTGCTCACATGCAATGAGAGAAGGACTCAGGAGGAGCTGGGAAGACAGCAAAGCATCTGCACTTGGCTCAGATAAAGAATCACATTATCCACTTTTTCAGATGAAGTATCAGCATGATCCTGGGCCCCTGACATTTAATGCGCACGTACGCGCAGGACACACTTTCCCAGTGTCCCTGAAGTAGCTTCAATTTACAGATGACAGTTGCAGTTATTTGGAAAAGGGCAGTAGCAGCCCTTGCTTTGGCTGCCATCTTCTTGTTTTGCGCGTAGAAACTACTTGCAGGCATCTAAAAGCATCCTAGACTAAGGGAAGGTGTGCCTGTGGGGTAGTTCTTCTGAGGCAGCTGTTCTCATTGTTATCGATCACCCAGGCCCCTGAAGTGCCTGCTTGTGTCTGGGACCCATCCTCCCACTGGTCTCCTTCCTCCCACCGTGAAGGAGGCGGTGATGGTACAGGGAAGAACTGGCTGCAGCTTCACACCTGTAACCACATTCTGCTTGTTTGCCCTAGGAATGACTGCTGCCTTTTTAACGGACAGGAAATTTCTAGGACTGGCTCTTCCCTGCTGAGATGCGTGGAGCGTGTGTACCATGGCCTGAATTTCCTGCTAACTTGCCATCCCCTCCAGCTGTGAGGGTGGAGGGTTGGTGCACATTCGGGCTTTCCTGAGTAATCTGCTTCCTGAGTCAAGTGCTCTCATCTTAAGTACGTGCACAGCCCTGTGGATAAGGAGCCCAGAGGGAGACATGTGCTTTCTATTAAAACTGCTCTTGGCCTCACCTTTTCTTACCAGATTCCAAACTTTGTTTTTCAAGGGGAGGGTTTAAAAATGAGATTCTGTAAGCAAAATTGGGCAGTTTCGTTTTAGAATAGGTTGTACATGTTCTAATGTTTTGTAGAACACTTGTGCCTGTTTAAATGTATTGATGTGGATAATGTTAAATATCTTGATTATTTAAATAATTCATTGTGTTGTTTCTGAGAAATTGGGGAATTACCCCATACATTTACAATTTAATGACTTTTGTATTTTATTTTTCAAAATAAAAGCTTTAAATGTGAAGCATTTTAGTGGTTCATATGCTTTCCTCATGTGATTTCAGAGAAGCAGTAATGCTTATCAGATGTTGATCTGGTAAGCCGAAATTTCTTCTGTTGACTGTCTTGTAGATATTATCCCTCTACACATCTTGATTTCTTAATGAAGTTCCACTGTAATTTATTTCAGAGACACCGCTGCCATCCATTTGTCTCAGAATCCTGTTCTTCTACTTCCTGCTTACATTCCACATTTAAGGACAGAGAAGTTATGTTTCCAGCTGTTTTCCAAAATCCAGTACTGTAAGAATATAGAATGATCAGATAATAATACTAATTCCCATTTATTGAGTGTATTCTGCATGCCAGACACTGAACATGGTATTTTGCATACGTTATCTATCTCTGCCCCCAAATCTGTACCTCCTCTTCCAGTCTTATCCATCTCAATAATTGCAATATTTTGTACCCAATCACTCAAGTCAGAAAGCTAGGAATCATACATGATTTCCTCCTTTTTCTCCCTCTTTCCACTCACATACAACCATTTTTGAGGTCTACCTTCAAAATATTTCTTGAATCCATCCACTTTGCTTCAGCTCCACTGCCTCACCCTGATCTAAGACATCACTTTCCCTCACCTCGACTACTGTGATAGATAGCCTCCTAAACCAGATTAGCCTGCCTGCTTTTGCCCTGCTCAAATCTGTTCAGGCCATAGCAGAGGAGCAGTTTTAAAATACACATCTAGACATGACCCTCTCCCATTTAAAACTTGTCAGTGGCGCTTACCACTTCATTTAGAACAAAATCCAAACTCCTCCCATGACCTAGCCTCCACCTTCCTCTCCATCACCTTGCAGTTGCTCTTCCCCACCCTGAGGTTGTTCTCTAGGGTTCTTTGCAGTTCCTAAACACACCAAGCCTTTTGCTGCATTGGGGCCTCTGCACGTGTTACTTCTTTCCCTGGAATATTCTCCCTTTGCATGGTAGCAAAGTGTTTGGCACATGTGAGGAACCCAATAAAATACTTGCTAATGGATTAATCCTTCTATGGACCTTCAGACATACCATTTTACAGATGAGAAAACTGACGCTCAGCTAGGTCAAGTCCCTTAAACCACCACCTCCAACCTCCTCCCTACCCCTCCGAGGCCTGCCTCCAGCTAATACCACAGTGGTGACCTGGTATCTGGACTTAGGTCTGACCTGATATCCTTCTTTCCACTCTGCTCCCCTAGCCTTGTCCCCTTCAATTTAAAATGAATATCACTGCCAGATCAATCCTGTGTGTTCAGCATTATGCCCTAAGTCACTCTTTTGCTCAAAAACCTTCTTTGATTCTCTAATGTCTTAACACATCACGTCCAAACTTTTATGCCTCCATAATATGGCCTAACTGCTCCCTCATAAACAATATACTTCCTCCCAGTCCCCTGTCCTTTCACTTTCTCCTTTTTCCAGATGCTCAAAGACCCACTTCTTCTCTCTGCTTCTTGGGAAATCCCAGCCTCTTTGAGGGCTTAGCCATCTTAAGTCCATTTCTTCATGAAGTCTTATTACTCAATTGCTCCAACCTCCAAATAGCAATAAAGTCAGCTTCAGCATAACATACTATTTATTTTTCTTTGCTTGTTTCCCTTGTTAATCTTATGTCATCAACTTTGTGGGAAGGGGCCATGTGGCAGCTTGAGATTATTTATGAACCCCCAGAAAGATAAGGATTATGTTTGTAAATTGGTCTGTTCTTCTGGGCATGATACCCTTTGATTGTATTAGATTCAGCTGAGATGTCTTCGATTAAATTATGTTAAGATTAGGGCTTTGATTCGACCATATCAGTAGGGTGTAACTCGGGTTAAGTCCCTGCCCCCCTGGTGGGCTGATATAAATGGGCAGTCACTCAGAAATACACAGAAGACAAGGGATGAAAGAGAGAGCTCCATAGACATGGAAGAGGAGAGAACTTTGATCCTGCAGCCCCGGGAAGAGAGATAAGCCATTCACCTGATAGTTTACAGCTAATATAGTAAACCCTGAGAGACAAACCCTATGCCAGCCTACAGCTGAGATCAGAAGAAGCTGGGCCTACGGAGCCTTATGAGAAAGAAGGAAGGAGAGACCAGGCAGAGATTGCCCACAATCTTGCTTCAAAACGTGGCAACTGACTTTGGTGAGAAAGTACCTCTTATAGTATACCTTGAGTTGGATTTCTTAGGGTCTTGTAACTGTAAACTTTTACCCCAAATAAATACCCTTTATAAAAGCCAACAGATTTCTGGTACTTTGCATCAGCACCCCTTTGGCTGACTAATACAGGTCATATACTCCTTTAGGGCTCTCAAAAGGGGAGGGGAGGACATCCTTAAACTCAAGCCCTCTCAGATTCCAATACTTGCACCCAGGGAAATGTATAAATTTTTATTCCCCACACCTATCTAAACCCGGAGAATCCATGTTATAAATGGGAGTGTAATGGAATAGGAAAAAGAGAACTACTTCACAGAGTGGCTGATTTGGAGGACAGAGAAGAGATCCATTTTCAACTGGCATGAAGGAGTGATGCTTTGGTGTCTCCATCCCTATTGACAATCCCACTTTCACAAAGTCTTATTTCTTTCTGGGGTGAGCACATTTCTTTTGAGCCCTGTAAAGAAAAGCATTCCCATTCCATATGGCAGCTTAGATAACCTTCAGCCTCTTATGAAGATGACTGTTTATATGTGTGAAATGTCATGATTTGATTGACTCAAATGGAACTCCTGTTGAACAAATGAAAGACAACTAGAGTAAAATTTGAGAGTAGGTAACTGGGTATGGAGCCAGGAGATAACTGTGGCCCATGACCATCAGCAAGCTTCCTGGGCCTAACACAGCCACAGCCACAGCCAGCAAATGGACCTGGGGAGCCAGGGAGAGGCTGGTGTCCTCACTGGCTTCTGGAGGAGCTTGAAGAGAGAATTTCAGAATGAGAAAAAAAAAAATCTTAGTGATCTTAATCAAATAATCACTCTGGTTATATTTATCAAGAGCTTCTCATGGTCCAGGCCCTGTGCACACATACTGATACCTAGTAAGTCAGGATGCAAACCCAGCAGTCTAGCTCCAAAGCCTACACCCTTAACCACTATATTCTACCTCTCAATAAACATCTTTATACAAGAATAGAAACTCACTATTCATGTCAGGTGACAATAGTCTAAGTACCTCCCTTGTACTTGGCAATTTGCTTGGTTTAATTGCATGTGCCAAGAAGTGTAGGCAGCTCGCTGCCCTTAGGAACGTCTGGTTTTGGTGAAAATCAAGAAAAATGCACATGAAACAGTTATTTCAAGTTCTTACCTAACACAACTTATGGTATTGTCTACCAAACACAGTCCTGATAGGTGATGGATAAGCAGTGGTCTAGGCAAGACTCCATGCAGTGCTGCCCCAAATCTGTATTTCTAGGGACTTACAAATCCTGGGGCTGTCTGAGCTTTTCTCTGGCAAGGTCAGTGTTTTCAGGATGAGTTGCCTTTCTAGTTTGTCACTATCCAACACAGTCTTCTACTGAGACTTTATCTCCTGCAAAAAGTAGAGCACTCCTTTAGTTATTCTGAATTGGATAAAAGAGGTCACTTTTATTTCTTCTGGGGTTAAATACTAACAAAGCAATTCATTATTTCAGTATTGGTTGTGTGTGTGTGTGTTTAATCTTGTGGGGAAAAAATAATAATAAGTGACTATCCTTTGGAGTTTGTTAAAGTTCTTTATTATTGAAAATTCAATATTGAATGATTTTCACAACAAAACACTTTGTTATATACTGTATAAATGGCCTTATGGTCTTGCCCAGAAAAGAAAAGCCAAAGTGCCTTTTGGTGGCCAAACATGGGATGACTGTTGAACCTATGAACAAGTTTTAAAGTTGAAAGAAGGAAGGAAACAGCATGAGTGTGTGTGCAAAACTTTCTCTAAAAAATGTCCATTGCAATGTAGTTTATAAAAAACAAAAAATAGGAAACAACCTACCAGTAGAGGAAATTGGTTAAATGAATTTTGGTATGTCCACATTCCTTAGCCATTAAATATAATATTGTAGGAAAATATTTAATAATAACATGGGAAGATGTACATGTTATACTAAGTGAAAATTGGAGGTCACAAAGCTGTTGAGTATGATCCCGTTCATATTTTATTTTATTAAATTATAATATTTATCTGATAGGTAGAAAGGTAAATAGAATAGCTAGATCAATAGACAACTGATACTTACCTGGCAGGGGAGATACCATGATCGCGAGGGTGGTTTTCCCGGGGCGAGGCTTATCCATTGTGCTCCGGATGTGCTGACCCCTGCGATTTCCCCAAATGTGGGAGACTCGACTACATAATTTGTGGTGGGGGGGCACTGCGGTCGCGCTCTTCCCTGAAGAAGAAAAAAAAATAGACAACTGAAAGGACATGTACCAAAATGTTAGTGGTATCTGATAGTGGTCGGGTTGTGGGAATTTTATTTTCTTCTTTCTGTTTAACTCTATTTTGTAAAAAGAAAATACAATGTTTTTTCTTTTAAAGAAAGAAACCATGATATTAACCCCTCAATCTTAAAATTAAAAAAACAAAACACTGGGATCTAGAGTAGTGCTGTGATTTACCCAAGGCTATGTACACATCTAGTTAGACTTAACATTGCCTTTCAATTCATTTATTTTCCAATGTCTCATTATTTTGCCAATTTTTTTGGCAAAATGTTAGTAATGTTAATCTCAAGACTTGGCCATTAATTGTTCATCACAAATGAACCAGTGAAATGTGAATCAGAAACGAACCAGGTTATGATTATACTCTTCTAACTCTGAGTTTAGGATATAAGATACTAGGATATTTAGATGGAGCACATTTGAAAAGATCACAGTGCAGTTAGAATTTCTTTTTTTCTCTTATGCAAGGGTTGGCAAACTATGGTCAGTGAGCCAAATCTGACCACGCCTAGTCATTTATGAGTAGGCTGCTTTCCTACAACAATGTTAGAGTTGAGTCATCGTGATAGAAACCATATGGCCGGAAAGCGGGTGTGGCTCAATCGATAGAGCTCCCGTTTACCATATGGGAGGCCCAGGGTTCGCTTCCCGGGGCCTCCTTGTGAGGGCAGGCCGGCCCGCGCGGTGCGTTGGGCTGATGCAGTGGGACCTCACAGCAAGGGGGAGATAAGCAGACACAGAGAAGACACGCAGCGAATGGACACAGCAAGCACAAGCAGCAAGGGGGGGATAAATAAATAAATAAATCTAAAAAAAAAAAGAAACCATATGGCCTTCTAAGCTGAAAATTTCTACTACCTGGCCCTTTACAGAAAAAGATTACAGATCCCTGCTCTTATAGATTATTTTAATCCTGTACTGACTCAGCATATCTTAATGTTTCACTATGCCTTAATGTTTCTTGCCAACCAAAAGGGCCCTCAGCTGGCAGTTCCAAATTAATGTCAGAACTCCAGAGTAGGAAGTTTCCAAGTAGAAAATTGTCTTTCCTGGTACCTTTTTTTTTTTTTTTTTTTTTTTAAGATATATTTATTTATTTATCCCTCCCTTGCTGCTTGTGCTCGCTGTGTCCATTTGCTTTGCATTTTTTCTG
>JAQZBX010012687.1:25556-40986 GCA_029593785.1 Cabassous unicinctus | reverse complement strand
TGGTGCTAATGTAACTGGTGTTGTGGTTTTTATTTCAAATTTTAATTGTTTATTGCTGGTAAATAGAAAAGCAATTGAGTTTTGTATAACAACCTGTGTCCTACAATCGTCCTATAATTATGTATTAGTTCCAGGAGGTTTTTGGGGTTTTTTGTTTGTTTTTTTCTTGTCAATTATGTCATTTTTTATATGGATAACCGTATCATCTGAAACCAGACAGTTTATTCCTTCCTTACCAATACACATGACCTTTATTTCCTTTTCTTGTCTTAAACTTCCAGGACAATATTGAATAGGAGTGATGAGGAGAGGCAACCTTTCCTTATTACCCACCTTAGGAGAAAAGCATCTAATTTCTCACCATTAAGTAAGAAGTTAGTATAGGTTTTTACTAGATGTTTTTTTAAATCAAGCTGAAGAAGTTCTCCTCTCTTCTTAGTTTACGGAGTTTTTATCATGTTTTAGTCACTTACATTTTTAATAGGCACTTCAAACTCATATATTCAAACTTTTTATATTGCTGTACAAACCTGTACTCCTTCCTGTGTTCTCTATGTTGTAAATGGTACTCCATCTTCTTAGTTCCACAGGCAAAAACCTCAGTGTCATGCTTGGTGCCTTTCTATTCAATATCTTAAAAAGTCTGCTCCTTCATACAAAAACTCAGTTTTCCACATTTTTCTCTTTCTTCCACTGCAACCACTATTCTTAACCCCTCAACATCTTTCTTTCTACTATTCCAATAGCCTCCTTACTCATTTCACTACATACTTTTGCTCACTTCCTCAACTTTTGTCCTGCTCCAATCTTTCACCCTACTATAAGTAATCTCTACGAAATGAAAACTTGGTAATTACTGTAATGCTTAAAACTCTACAATGACTTCAACAGGAAAAAGTTCAAAAGCTTAAGCATGATGTACATTACTCTCCCAGATCTGGCTTTTTCCACCTTTACAGATTGATGTTGAACCCTCACCTTTTTGAATCATTACTCTTCAGCCATACGAGCTTTTGGCCTATTTTAAAAACATGTTATGCCCTTTATCATCAGAGGGATTTTGTGAAGCCTGTTTCCTTCTGTACATTCTCACTGAGTTAACTAACAATCATTTTTGCTTTTATAGAAAAATCTTTTCCTCAGGAAAGTGCTCTCTGACAAACCCAGGTTAAATTAAATTCTCTTAAAAGTGATCTCTTTAAACATTTTTTTCTTCATGAAACTCATTCAATTGTAAGGGATTCCTTTTTGGTGTTCTATTGTTATTATCCTTGGTTTTGTTTGAAGCCATGGCATAGACAGGGTCAAAAGGAGACTCTAATAATGAAAAGTGGGAAAAACTGGTAGAGTATTATACAAACTCACAATTATTGTCAAGGATTAGATTTTAATAAAGGGTTATATTTCACAGTTGTGTGTGATATATGCCTATATATATTTATTTCTCCACACATACTTAGGCACACATGTGTGCACAGATGTGTGCAGGTATATATATGCATATATTGTTTATCCTTCAAATATTTTTTTTTGAGATTATACAGTGAATTATTACTAAACAGTAAATAAACAGGACAATAACTAACTCCAATAAACATTGGTTTGGTGCCTAAATATTTCTGACACTTTTCTAGGAATTGGGGTTATATGAAAGATTTCCACAAATCACTACTTAAGGAAACTTGTAAATGCAAAAATATTTCCAACTTTGGAAAGTATGAATTTCCTTCCATGATTATAAGCAGGCCCTTACTCTTACTTGATTATGGGTTGTTTTTTAATTTTCATTGCCACAAATTTATGACACATCTATTAAAATATGAAAGTATAAATATCCAGAGATGTGGAGAGTAATTTTAAAGAGACTTTTTAATCTAGGTTAAAATAGAATCAGAACCTCTGAGTTAGGAAATAGAGTGGGGGTGGGAGGAGAAGAATGAAGATGTAAGTTGAGTTTTTCATTCAGCACAGATATCTTGACCAACACTCATTTCCTTCATGAAAAAATCAAGGGGAAGAATAGATCAATTCTAAATCTCTTCCAAATCTTGTATTCTGCAATTTTATAATTACTCTGTTGTCTAAAATTTCTTCTGGCCACATTCTATTAATTTAAAGCCACTGTATGATAAAAAATGTTTAAGCATTAAACATTGATGTCTATTGTCATTATAATAATATATGTCCCTTAAAGTCAAACTGAAATTTTGGGCCATCATTTAATTTTAGTTTTAGTGTCACAGTTCAATGTGAAGATCTGTAAGACACAAGAATAATACCTTGTCTTGACAAAGTAAACTTTATTTTCTGATATTATAGTTTTCACATATATAAACCTCAAAGATCTGAAGAAATTTAAATAAAAAATAGTAATCACACCAAGCCAATTATCTTTTACTTTGTTACTATTAAATTAATTATTCATAAAACCCAATGTTTTATAAATATTATATTGTCCTAATAATTAGTTTTAGTCCATTTTCAAGCTTATAAGTGCTGAGAAGTATCATAATTGTATAATACTGAAAATAGATGAGATTAATTTTGATTCTTTTTATAGCAATTGATTCTTAAGACTCTTTAGTGTTATTAACTTTTTGTAATAGATTTCAAACAATTGTAAACTAAGATATTTGCCTGTGAAATTCAAATAACTTCGCATAACACGGCCTACTCAGCAAACTTAGTTTGCCTGGCTTTGAAATCTGTCTTTTATTAGAGCATTGGAATTAGATAAGTTTCTTCATTCAAACATGAAGTAGTATGATCCCTAAAATTATTATTTCAATTAGTTCTTGTAAATAAAATCACCTTGGGAGTACACATCAATGTTTACTGAATGAAAACTATATATATATAGTGTATATATATACACACACTAAGCCTATCTTTTACCTTATTTTAATGTGTTGTTTTCAAGATCAAACAAACATATCCTTATTATTTTCAGTGTTTTGTTAGAAAGTATTTGAAACCATTTTAATCTGCCTTACTTTTTACATCTGCACTATAGTAGAGTATGTGCTACTAAATGTGCCCATTGTTGAGATGTAACATTATCTAAAATCAGCCTTAACTCATGTGTTTGCCTAGTCAGGCAGATAGATAGAATTTTACTCTAATGCAATAGGTAGTCCACAAATTGCTTCCATATTTCATATGTATGGAAAATATGAAGTGTTAATTGTATGGTTTAAGAATTTATTGACAACATCATTTAATATAAAAATTTCCCCAAAATTAAAGTCTTTGGGGCCTTTGCTCATTTAATTTGGAAGCAATATCTTTAAAATTATGAGTCAAGTTCTGGCACTTTTTAGATCATTTCGGGACATGGAAACACATGAATGAAAAGTAATTTTATGTCAATCGTAGGGTTAAGTGCTTTCCAAACAACACATCCTTCAGTATTTATATAGAAACAGACATTATATTAGACATGTAGCTGCTATTCATTTACAGGTATATGTTTTGATATATGATGGTAGGTACATTATTTGACATTTTCCTAAGCAGAAAATGCCTCCATATTATCAGGCAGCTAATAAATCAAATAATTTGTATTAAATTCATATTAAAGTTCAAATATGATGTGCTTGTAAGAAATAAACTTAAATTTAACATCACTCTGAATATGCATACTAATTGAAGGAAATATTAAATATTATAAAATATATGAAAAAAAGTGATCTTCCTTATTATTCCCCCAAAATAAGAAATATCCACTGAAAATGTTACCATGTCTTCTTCTGGCTATATTATACATATTTATTAATAAAACCCTATAAATTTATAATATTGACATCATGATCAACATACATCCTTTTTGTTGTTTATATGCATTTACTTGATTATAACTTTTCATTTTCATTAAATATGTTTGAGTAGTACATGTATGGCCACATTGCATTTCATTACTTGGATATATCTTGATTTACTTATACATTCTTCTTTTTTTTTTTTTCCTATCAAGCTGAGATTTAAAAATAAGAACTGAGCAACCTTACAGAGAAATCATGAAAAGGCTTGGAGTATTTTTTTGGAAACAGAATGGAGGATGCTATAACTTGAGCTGAATCACTTTTGGGAAGATCTGGTAGGCAGGAACCCAGTCATACACGGTTTTGGGGAGTGAAGATAATGGATTTGGAGTTTATCCCAATGCAAATAAGTCATCCATAGAAAAATTCAGCAGAAGGATATGATCTTATTTACGTTATAAAATGTTAATTTAATAGTAATTTTGTCCACTGTTAGGAGAATGAATATAGGAGATTAAGAATGTAAACACAGAGACCATCTAAATGGCTATTGCGAACCCAATGAGAGATGAAAGTAGTTTCAATTGGATCCTATCATTGCAATTTGAAAGGACAAAGAGTCAAGACAGCTTTTGATGGATTCGATGTTGGATGTGGGAAGAAGGATGAGAACTAGTTAGAAGGGAGTCAAAATAGTCTTGCTCTTTTGGGCAGATAATGGTGCCAATTGCTGAGATGAAAAAATTAGGGTTGGTTGGTTAGGATGGGGGTTGCATTTGTGTGTGCATTTTTTAACTGGTATATTTATATTTCTTTTTTAACTGATATATTTTTATTTATTATATTTGTTTTTGTTCAGTGAGTAGAGGGGACCAAAAGAACATTTGCAAGTCAATTTATGTTAATATTGATATCCTATTGGACATCTATGTAAAGATGTTAATTTGCCTTAGGAAAAAGCCTGGAACTCAGGGGAAAGTGAGAATTAGAGTTATTTGTTTGAGAATTGTTAGCATAGATATGGTATCAACACCTTTATGGTGAAGCTCTTCCTGCAAGAGAGTATATGTAGAGAAGAGAAAAGGGCACAAGACTGAAGTCTTAAAAGGCAAAAAGTAATAATAGTGGTTGGGGAGTGGAATAGGAACTTCAAAGCACCAGCTGGTAGGAATCCTGTGAACTTGATAAGAAAATGTTTCAGCAAGGAAGGAGCTGGTCAATGTTTGAATTTTGCAGGATGCTTTCTGAATACTATACATTAAAACTTTAATAGGACTCAATGATTTCATTTCCAAGGTCAGAAAATGTTTTCCTAGCAAATCAAAACAAACTCACTCAGCATCCATTTGTATGTCACTGCAGCCTACCAACTGGAATCTTACGCCTTAGCTCTAAGACAATTTACGCACTCTTATCCTGTAAAAACCGAATGACTTTTCATTTTAATTATGAAATTTTCTTTTGGTTTAAGACACATCTTGAAACTCCAGAAAGCATTCTTTCAGGTATACGTTTCCATTTACAGAGCTTTAGGAACCGTTATTAAGGATGAAGACTGGCATTTAGCCCAAGAGGCTATAGGAGATGTGGTTTGGAGTAGCCTCCATCTACGTACCTGAGATCTGCACTGATTTCATTTCCATGTTTACTTAGAGCGTGGCCACGGAAAGCGCTTGTTTTAAGAGAACTCACCAGACATATTTTAAAACATTTAAAGTGTAATGCTGTGTGAACATGGGACTCAGGCATGCGTTCTGTCTCGGTAGATCCCAGCTCTCACAGTTTTCACGGAGCAACTGAAGAAAGTGCTTCAGGAAAAGATTAATGCACAGTTGTTTATAACAATGAATCTGCTTTGTATTGACAGAGATTTTTAGTTGACTTTAATATTTAAAAAATTACGTTTATGGTCTTGCCTCACTCCTCTATTTTGTGTTATATGGCGTACACGACTTTGCTAATCTTGCCATTTTTCCGACATGACTCCTGTGGTTGGAGTCATGAGGATGAGGTTCAACTTGATTAGACTTTCTCTTAGAAAATGCCTATATAATTCTTGTGAAATAAAGGAGAAAATTATTGACTATTAAAACAATGACCCCTAACTAACTGGAAATGAAAAGCTGCTTCCCTTCAAATCCTTCTGCTTACTTCCTTTGCTTTAATTGACTGACCCCACAGCTGTCACTCTTGCCTCGCCAGGCTCCCTGCAGCTCTGTATTGATTCTCTGGGAAAGTTGCATTGAGGCAGCTGCTCTTGAATCTAATTTTTCCATTCAGCTTTACTTTCTATTAGTTTAAACAGCCAACACCATCTCTTTCTCACTAAAGATATATGCCACACAAGTGCACAAACAAGTCCTGGAGCCCAGGGCATTCATTAAACCAGAAATACCATAAACATTTATAATATCAGAAATAGCAGACTGCACACCACTGACCAAACAACCAATGTGTCAAAATGATGAATTAGTCGAATTTTTCCTCGCTTTCTTCTTCTTTTTCTACCTGAAGAAAAAAAAACAAGGTAGTGGTTGGAAAAAAATAAAATTAAATACAGAGACTGAGTTGCAGAGCAAATAATATCAAAACTCTCTGCAGATCTAATAAAAAAATTTGTTACAGGCATTACTTTTCATGTTTATTGATTTCAGCAGCTGATGTCAGTATTACCTGGTGAACAAACAAAATTTATGCTGAAGTTGCAAAATATGAAGTTTAAAGGAAGGACAAAATTAAGATAGTTTTTATTTGAGGAAACATTAAACTCATCAACTAATATAAAAAAACAAAGATTAATAAATAATACTCAACTTTTAAAAGTCTCATACATTTATTAAAAGATACAGATTGTGTAAAAGAAGGTGAAATGTTAAATATTTTTAAAAATAATATTACATATATATTGAATTAAAATCAAATTTAAAAATGAGGCAGGGATGAATAAAACAGTGTTCCACTTGATCTTACCAGTATATATTTTCTGATCTTGTTCTTCAGGTCCCTGAGCTGTTTGAAAATACAGCAGAAGTGTCACTAGTAAAATTGCCACCTCCTCAAGCAAGCTCACAAAGGCAGGCAGAAACTCAATAAATATTCTTAAATGAGTGAATGACCAACACATTTTAAAGTAATTTTGTAGTGACTGAGTCACCAACACTACACTAATATACTTGGGTTCACTGATGATTGTTTCAAAATAATATCATGTTACTAAAATATCCCATTACTAGGCAGAAACAAGAGGTCAACCTCCTTGTATTTATTTTAAAGGGGATGTATCAGTATAGGATAACCAAACAAAGAACCAAACTTCAACTTGCTGATATGTCCAGACCGCCCTCAGATTGAGTTCTTTAGTGTATTCTTACATCTCTGAAGCAAAATTCATCAGCATAGCTCTGCCAATCTCAGCTATGTCCCCTCAGTCACCACAGAAGGGTCTAATTACAGGCTCTGCCATAAGCCAATGATTCCTACAAATACTTTAATTATTAATAAGACCTTCAAGTGGACATCTTCCTATGAGCTTGGACTAAGTGTGTAGAGTGCATGATATTATGGGGTGTCAGAAAATCATCTTTTCATGAGCTAAAATCTACCTTAACTATACTTAAAATTTGTGAAATAATAACCAGTCTGTTCCAAAATTTTCCACTTAAACTCTTTTTATTGTCAGAATACCAGAAGGCAGTCTTGTAGACCCATGCCAAGCATAAACTGCAGGCAGAGCAGAACACTCCAATTTGCATTCTCCAAAAAAGGACAGCTCAACCAGATTTAATGTATTTTGGCTGACAATTTGTATGCTTAGTTTCTGCCTAACATACTTTACTTTGAAAGAGCCAAGCTATAAAGCCTAGAATTATAGTTTATTATAGGAAGCCTGATAGAGTTGTTTCCACTGATATTGTACCAGCTTTAGCAGCAGCATAATTTGTATCTTAAAGAGATGGGAGTGTTCCTTGTGGACAAAAAGAATAGTAGTCTTTGCAGTGATTATTTTAGAGAACTCATTTTTTCCACTTCTCTGCAAATGCTCAAGCATTTTTAGGTTATTTCACCATTTATGTATAATCATAAATTACATATTTCTTTGTGGACTTAACTTGATTTTTAAAATACTGTGACTTTATAAAACAAGATTTTATTTTTTGATAAAGAATTCGTAAGAAGTTAACTTTGTTCTCTGTCTTGGTTTCTTTCCCTGAATATGCTTGACTGGAGGGAAACTCTTAAGTGGAAAAACGGTCAAAGCAGAAGAGAGATTTTGCCCATTTCTTATCTTCATTAAATTCCTTCTCACCTGACATTGGATTATCCCTTTTACCTCCAGCAAAAAAGCAAATGTCAGTTCCTTTAGATTTCCTTTTATATTGGTCTCTCTTGGATAGTCTTATTTAAATTATTAAATATGAATGGTTATTTTTATCAGTAACAAGCCATCAAGTCATAGAATGGTGCATAGAAGTGTGTACCAGCTACAAGACTGAAGGGCAGAAAGATTTAATTTAATTTTATTTAGGCTCTCAAAACCCCCATATTTCTCAATTTTGTAAAATGTAATCTTGTCAATTCAATGTAGCATGTGCATTTCCAGTAAAAATGCATTTTCTTTTTATTGTATTCTCAGTCACCTCTAGGGAATCTCCCCATTTATGCTCTCCTTTTTACTTTTGTAGGTAAGACTTACCGTTAGTCTTGGTATCTTAGGTTTTGTTCCATCAGAATCAGCCCCTGAGATGGCCATCCAAGTGCAAGCAAATAGTTCACCTGGGATGTGAACCCAGGAAATAATGGAGGGGCAGTGGGAATTGAGGGAGGGAAGGGAAGATAGCCAATCAAGAATGACTACCCAGCAGATCAGGATTGTGTGATGAGCTTATTCCTGCTGGGGAATTCTGGGAATCCGTAACCATGCACCTCCGGTGTTTTTCCTGAAACTTAAGGATTGGAGTATTTATGATGCGCCAGGTATCATCAGTATTTAATTGAGGCTTCTGGGCAAAAGCACGGGGAGTACTAGTTGTCTGGCACTTAGGGAAATGGCAGAGCAGAGAAAGGCCTCAGGCAAAAGGGGGCCTAGGGGAGCCAAGCTCTCCAGCCCCAGTAAGACCCAAGCAGCTGTGCGCTCCTACCTCCAGCACGCCCATATGCACCACTGTGGTACGGCTTGGCATGGGGATCCCGGCTCTTCTGAAGCTGGTATTCGTGAGATGCAAAACACACTTTAATTCCATTTTTCTAGAAACTCATTTTATTGTATTTTACAAATGTATGCATCTGCAACTCCTTGGGCATTAAAGTGAATAAACAAGAAACAAAATAACTGAACTCTCACTGTGTATAGTTTGGGAAGCATTGCTGTAGGAGACCCCTAACGGTGACCTCATGTACTAGCCATGGAAAGTGAACAGTCAAGATTTTAGATTGTTTTAGGAGAGTACCAAGCAGAGAGAACTTGTGCTTCACTTCCCTGGGAAGCTCAGGGAGACTGCAAGCTGCTTGTAGAGATGGGCTGGAGCACAGCCGTGGAAACTCTTGTGCCCATCAACACCCTTTAGAAAGAGGAGCCAGAGGCCCCAGCTGCACTCTCCACTCCAACCCACCCACCAGCCAGAGGGGAGCAGAATTCCCCAGCACTGTCAGACCCCAGGGTCCAAGCTTCAGGGCAGAAGAATACACTGCCTGAACCTGTTACTTGATCCCTCAAAAGGCACAGAGCAGCAGTGAAGACGAGGCAACATAGGGTAGTTTGTCTCATGGATGCTTACTGAAGGATCATGACTTCAGGGCTACACTCACATCTGTTGTTGGTCCCTTTCACCAGGAGTAGGTCAGTTTTCCTATCACCACCTGCATTTAGAATCTATTCAGCCTGGCTTCCTGCAGGGCTTTGCCTTTGAAGGCAAACTTTTGGTATTCAGAAAATCCTTTTTCTCATAAAGTTTTTTTTCCCATAGTGTTGTCACTGCTAATACACACATGCACACTCAATTGCATTTACCTTTTTTTGATCTAGGCTATATCTGCCCTGCCCTTCAGATCAATGTTTCCACTAAGTATTTGTTGCCATGTGACTGTTAGGGGAAGGGGAATGGATTCCAGAAAACCAAATGAAAGGAGTTTTATTAAATATATTAAGTGATATTCAGGTTTCAGGATTCTCAGTGCAATGACCTAAAAATTTAAAAAATTAAAATAGAATAAAAATGAAAATAAAATAAAAAATAGATCTAATTTTTAAGATATATGAACTCAAGTCCAATTCCATTTTTCATGAGCAATCTAAATAAAATATGCACTTGGAATAAGAATCTTAAAACTAAATTTTTGTGAGGTGAATTTGGGAATTTACAAATCATTTTTTATGTTGAAAGCTTTTGAATACCTTTTTGAAACCAGATATGGTTTAAAGTAACACATTAATACAGGTGACCACCTGACCAAACAGGTTCTTCTCTAGTCAGGACAGTCTACTTCAAAAATACTCTACCCAAATATCCGAAACATACGTAGGATGTGTTTATACAGCCTCCTTCATCTGCAACTTCATGATTCAGAAGGAAAATCATGAAGATGAAGAAAGAGGTAGTCATCCTCTTGAAAGCTGCTTCCTTCCATGTCTGTGGAGTTGGCACGAATAGCTCAAAGCTGACTGTAATTAATTCTTTTCTTAGGGGACAGATGAAAAAGACAGGAACATGTGTTCTTGGCAGAGGAGAAACAAAGGGCTTTAAAGCACCCAGCATTTACCCTACTACAAGCCAACTAGGTGTATTATATTAATATCAAAATAATCCTTTGACTACTGGGGGAAAGTTCTATGAGTGCTAATGAAACATTCCATACACTTTAGTAGGAGTGGAACTAATGGATTCTGTCTGTGTGTGTGTGTGTGTGAGTGTGTAAACACACACCATTTTCCATGGGGATAAATACCCTAGAAATGGAGGCTAGACCTTTGTAAATTCTATCTTTGTAAGTGCTGTAAATACTTATAATTAGTAAATAAATGTATCTAAGGGTCAAGTAAAAAGTAACGTAATCACAAAGTGTGGGTTTCAAAACTAAAGCATGTTTGTACATACAGAATTAAAACCCAAATTAATAAGAATATTCCAAAAACATGTTAAAAGTTGAGGAAAACTATTATGTGCCCATGCTTAAGAATAATGTAAAGATTGAATTCTAGAGCCCAATAAAACATTCATTCTAATTCTGACATTTAACATATTTAGAGATACTACCTTAGAAATCTGACAAACATTTTCATGATTTCCATATATATAATTTAGCAAATCTTTGATAACGGTAATTCCTGTGTATATTGATAACTTTAGAGATTAGAATTACTCTAATCATATACATGTTTTTATAACAGGGTTTTGAATACAGGCTTAGAGAATCTCAATTTAATAGAAGTAATTTAAGTAGAGCATTTATAATTTTTTACCTATTTGATTTAGATAAATTAAACATGCAAAGTTAAGCAAATGATATTGTGCAAAGACAGCTAAATAATGACTTTTGACATTCTTATATTGCCAACTGCTGAATTTTATACTAATATTAGAACTAATATTTTTTTATTCATCATCAAAAAAATAAATGATGTCTTTTTTTATCAGCTTCAAACATTTTAATAATTTAGGATATGGCCTTGGAACTCACTGGATAATGAATTCTCTTTTACTTAGCTTTGAAGAGGATATATAACAAATCTTGACAGTATTAATTTGGTATTATAACAGGGACCAAGGGATGTGCAAACCCTACTAGTCATCCTTCCTCCTTCTGGGTCCAGATCATTGTAACTATATTCAGGACGTATCTAAAAGAAAAGCAAAATATCATTTTATTCTCAAATGGACCAGCAGCCCAGCAGCCCTAATATAGGGCTCTCAGACAAAACAAAGGAAAACTATGTGAAAAAAGATAGCCTCTGCTTTCCTTGCACTTGTTTTAATATGGTGGGAATCTCAGAGTGGGCTCCTTTCAGATGTAGAAGGAGGTAGGGGGAGGACAGGAATTAGGCTGAACCTGTTCTAAAGGAGGGTGGGCTTTTCATCCTATTATAATTGTATCAGACTCTAGAAAAAAGTTTCACTTTTGCTCATGCCTTCTCCCAACAATGTTCTTGAGATAGAGAGTTCTTTTCAAGAAATAGTAGGAAATTGGAGGGAAAAAAAAGTAAAATTATGCTGTTTGTGAAATATCTGATAAATCTCACTATTCTTTGGTACAAATGAGATTAGAGTGTATGATTTGAGTATGGACTTTTATTTTCAAATTGATTTATTTTCTCACACATGAGAATTATTTCATTTACATGTGTGTGTTTGTTGCATGTAATCTGCCAAAATTCTATCACCTTTCTTTAGTTTATTCTCTTGAAGTTTTTTGTACAATTTGTAAATAACAATGAATTCACTCCTTTTCCCATAGAAAAATACACAGAATGGCACTGCCTATTGCCATTCTGTGTATTTAAAATCAGATAACCTTGCTTATTTCTTCTCTGTTCAAGTATTTGCTTTTTTTTTTTTTTTTTTTAGTTTTATGATAAAATGGCAATCTTATATCTCTCCCACCTTTCAGAATTCTTTAGGTCACTTTATCCCTGACACATGGTTTGACTACAACTTCTAAGTCAGGAAAAGGCAACAATTTGTTTCTGATCCTCTCTCCCTCTTAATTCACTTTGGCCCCATCACCAAAATAACTGAGATCTTCCGTTGAAATGTGTTTAGACATCCTCCCACATCTGCAACTTCATTGCTAGCAATCGAGGAAGCATTGAGAACCTCTTGCCTTGGAAAGAGGCATGTCTACCTATCCAAGCTTGTGAAGGAAACAGATTTCTTCGTTTCCTGGAGGACAGGGCCAAGCAGTCTCTGAGTGAATGAATCCTTTGGAGAAAGGAGGAACGTGCTCCCGCTCACTTACTGCTTGCTCCTCCTCTGAGAGGGAGGTCGTTCCTTCTGAGTGAGATAGAACAAGATGGATCAGTTGCAGTGTTGGCTGAGTTCCTCTTCTCCTGGCTTGCTTTGGGGAGCAGAAGACATCTCCCGGGATGTGCCACAATAGCGTGGTCTCCAGTTTCCAATTCTGTTGTCAGTGGGTCACTAAAGAAAAACCATTTTCCTCTACACCAGTGATTGTCATCCACCCACACTCACTTGACATCACTAGCTAAGTGAGCAGGTGGAGTGGGTCCCACACTCACTGATGTGGAGAAAGATAAGTTATTTGAAAAGAGCCTGTGAATTGAAAGAGAAGAATTAAGCCATATCATTTGACCAGAGTTGGCTAATATGGAGGCATAAATGAGGGCAAGTAGAAGAAAATGTTAGTAGAAAATAAAAGAAATCTTGAGGAGATTTAAATCCACACACCAAAAAAAAAAAAAGATTTTCTAGAACTAAGAAAAAAAAAGAAGCCATGAACTCCAAATTAAAATAATAATAATAAGTATCAATTGGTGAAAAGAAAAATGTCAGTACTCAGGCTAGATTTAGGTTTCATACATAGTATGATTTTTATTCACACTGTGATTATTTAAAGTCCTAGTTAAAAGTCAAGTTATCAGTAAGTGACTACAAAACACATCTGTCTTTGTTGTTAAGTCCATGTTCTCTCCATATATTGTATTTCTCTCCAAGATACAAAACCAAAGTGAGAGCAGGTTTTGATGTGAAAGGGGAGGGAAATACAAAAGGTCCTGGCCTCCTAGGAAGCTTAGAGGAAGGAGGAGGCTCCCAGAGGACAATTTAGGGCACTTAAATCCAGTTTGACCTAATCAAAATTTGACCCACCTAGGAGTGAAGCCCTTTTCCTAACTTTTGGAAAAGATCAATTCCAAGTAAAATATTTTATTCCTTCTAAGGAGATTTACGTAATTCTCCAGAAAGGAAAAACTTTGTTACTTTGTGAAAAATGAAGACCATCCCTAAAGCTGAATTATCCAAACATAAACAAACATCAAAGAAAGAAGACATAGTTAAAAATTCAAGGCAGAAAAAAAATCTGTAAATGCAAAATATATTTAAATATTTATGGGTATGTATACCCATGCATTCACACACATATATAATATTATCTTGATAAATACATATGCATCAATGAAATAAGCTAAAAAATATACCTAAATGTTAATGTACTATATTTCTCTGTGTTTCTTTTAGTCTTGAGAGTGTATGGTTTGTGTTTTTTTTTAATATTACAAGCTTGATTCCATTTTTCAACAGATACCAACCTCATTTAATATTTTCCATCAGTAAATTTCAAATAGCCAAATATTTATCTGATTTTAAATGTCATGTACGAAATACACCCTTCTACTATAATTAGTATTTTTACTACTATGTACATGAGCAACATAAAAAATAATTTGGCATTGTTAATTTTATATTTTATCTGATTTAGTTATCTGTGTTTGATAAAGAGGTTAAATGCATATGGTCTACCTATGGGAAAAGGGAGTACAAATCCTATTTTTTAATACTATAATTGTTGCTTTTAATTCTGTAATGCTTAATGCTAAGAATAAATATCACTTGATGTTTTATAATAACATCTCATTGTTACAGAGGTGGATATGTGCGTGTCTTTTCATTGCATTTGCTATCTTATGTACAATTTTTATTTGTTATTTGAGATAAAAAGCTGTTGGTCTACATATAACCAAAATTATTCTACCATGTTCAGTCCTGATTTATCCTCCTCAAGCTTAGCCTACGTGAAGAATTAAAATTTAGATTTCCTTCTCTAGGAAGAAAAAAATATTTTTAAAAGGAACAAATAAAAGTTAAATATTTCAGAATTAGAATGCACACATCCCATTGTCTTTTACTGCGTAGACAATATTAATTAGAGAGTTAAGGCAGTTTCCTGTGTATATTTGGCCCTCCTAACAAATGCATGACTATTTCAGGCAGGCATGTGAGACATCAATTACTCACACTACTTGACATTCCATTTTTTTTTACTATGTAGAAACATTTTTCTGTAGAGCATTATAGTTTATGGTACCATGTGGGCATTCTCTCCCCTCTGGGAAGGGTTGTTAACCTTTACCTTATGCCTAGGTCACACTTGGGGAGGGGGCCTGGGTCCCCACACTTATCCAAACTTCAGTGCCTTTAGTTTTGTTTTGTTTTTTGAAAATCAATTTTATTGATACATATTAATAAACATACAATTCATCCAAAATGTACAATCAGTGGTATTTGCTATAATCACACAGTTTTGTGTTCATCACTTCAATCATTACTAGAGCATTTTCATTATTTCAGTAATAATAATAAAAAACAAACAAACAAGAAAATTCCTCCCCTCTTAATCTCTGTATGCTTCCCCCACTGTACATAGCTACTGTTTCTGGCTATTCTATCCAAAGTGTATAATCAATGGATTTTAGTACCATCACAATGTTGTGCATTCATTATCTCAAAAATTTTAGAACGATTTCATTACTCCTAAAAGAAAAACTCCACACCCCTTAACCTTCCTTCCTCAGATCTACATAACCACTAATCTCCTTTCATCTTTATAAACTGATTTATATTTACATTTTATATAAATGGAATTATACGATGTGTAGTACTCTGTGTCTGGTCTCCTTCACTTAGAGTAATGTTTTGTGGTTTTTTTTTTTTTTTGGTCTG
>JAQZBX010012687.1:0-25456 GCA_029593785.1 Cabassous unicinctus | reverse complement strand
TCCATGTTGTCATATGCTTCACGACTTCATTTCTTTTTGCAGCTGCATAATATTCCATTGTGTGTATACTCCACAGTTTGTTTATCCATTCATCAGTTGATGGACACCTGGGTTGTTTCCAACTTTTGGCTATCATGAATAATGCTGCTATAAACATTGGTGTGCAGATATCTATTCGTGTCACTACTATCAGTTTTTCTGGGGATATACCTAGCAATGGTATTGCCAGGTCCTATAGCAAGTTTATATTCAACTTCCTTAGGAACTGGAAATCCCTATTTTTAAACATGTGATCTGAAAAAGTCTAGATGGCACCTGGAAATCTTCATAAAAAAACATTTTGAAAATCCTCAGAAAGTCCAAAACTGTGTATTATTTTTTAAATTTTTAATTAAATTAGAATTTAATTTTCCTCTTATTTACTGTAAACTTTGGATTTTTTTCTGTTACTTAAACATTGTATATTCAGCTAACTTCTCCACTAAACCTAGTCTATGGTTTGAGATTTGATTGCTTTAGAATGTAACATGATTTATTTTAGACCACTAATAATCTGAGTTTACAAACGTCCTGCTATTTAATACTGTCTTCAACTTTTGAGGTTGGTATTCGTGTCTTCATTTTATAGGATACTGAGACACACAGCCTATAAGTGATCCAAACATGAATCAAGTTCATTTCTATCTATCTCTGAAGCCTATGCTGTAAGCCATTACAAAATACTGACTCACCAATCAGGATTTGATTGTTTAAAAGAGCTAATTTACACTCATATTTATAATTTTTATGACTATCATTTCTGTCTTACCTCCCTCCTTCATACCCCCAAACATGCATATTTATTTTCTCCCCTGTTGGAAAGCCACATCTCTTAAAAGTAAAGAAATATCATGAAATAAGTTTGTGACTTAAAGCCTATGGATAACTGTTCCAAGCAATCTATAACCTATTGTAGCTACATCCAAAGTCAGCATTCCAAAATCCATTTCAACAAAGCATGCCACACATTTTAAAAATGCAATTCTAAGAGATAGCCACATTTTTCATTTGACTGAAATCACTTGGCCTTTTGCCCTGTGCTTCACGAGGCAGTGGAAATGAGGACAGAGAGTGGAAAAAAATACAAGCCTGTTCAGGGCTCTGCCTCTCCTGCCAAGTCCCACTATCAGAGAGACCATGAATAACCCCTCCCTGCCTGGGATCATAATTCATCACTCTATCTCCTTTCTGCTTCCTTTGCTACCAGAGAGAAGCAACGTGGAATTTAATAAGTTGGATAAAAGTTATGTTTGCCCCTGTCTGTGTAGATTCTGGCAGGGTGCCTTGTAAAGTGCTTTCGATTACTAGAAGCCGTGTAATACCAAACTCCTGCCTAACAGTTTGTTGGCACCAGAATAAGTTTAAAAAGTTCTTCAGCAGCCAGAATTTCATTTGCTTCCCACTGCTGTGAAGTCCCTTTATGCATCTTAGCATCTCCCACCCTGGGGAAGGACAACGTAGCTGACTATCTATGAATGCCAGGGCAAACACAAACACTGTGGACCACATTCTGAAAGTAGAAATTCAGAGAGAAAGAGTGGTTTCTAAACATAGCCTGTTATTTTATGTTTCAATACAGTATTGAACTAGCCTCATGAAATTAAGGGAAGCCATGATTAGTCAGGTTATGGCTGATATCATTTTTTCCCCCTAATTTCAAGATGTCCATATTTAAAATGTTTTTTTTTTCCTTAAAAGCAAGTTATTCCCAGCTTTTGCTCATAAGTATATGTTTTTGGTTTTGTTTTGTTCCGTTTTATAAATGTATAGCCTCTAAAGAAAGCAATTTGCAAACACTCTTCTAATTAAACAAGACACTCTTCCTGCTTTGTCAATTTAGACAATTGTTTATTGACCCAAAATGACAACTTAAAGCAAGTCCCTTGCCCTCATTTCAGTCTCTTCTTTTGAGTGCTACGATAATCCGTGTGGTTGCTCGTTGTCTCTCCTGGGAGGTACAAGTGCAGGTTTTTAGTCTTACTTTTAAGTTGTTTTCTAAGTTTTATGCCATTTTTATTGTCCTTTGGACTCTTTCCAATTTAACACTTAAAAAATAATATATGCAGATGCCGCCCCCGTCACAATGAGCTAGGTGCCAGACCCGCCGCAAAGAGCTAGACGCTGCGCTGCCACAACGAGCAGACGCCTAAACGAGCAGATGCCACAAGCCAGCTGACATGGCAGCCTGCAGGGAGCGGATGTGGCTCAGGCCGTTGGGCAATCGCCTCCCATGTGGGAGGTCCTGGGTTCGGTTCCTGGTGCCTCCTGGAGAAGGCGAGCAAACAATGAGCAGACAGACGAGAGAACCATCTGGAAAGGGGGGGCATAAAGAAGTAAAAAAATAAATAAATCTATAAAAAATACAACCAATATATGTAGTTAAGAACTACACCCAGTATTCTTCCAAGAAAAATAATCTCCTTTATTCTTTATGTAATACCCCTAATTCTACACCCAAATATGAGTCCTGATTTGCCTTTTGCCTGAAGCATTATACTGCATGTTGATTTTAAATGTGCAGCACACTCTCTAAATCTTTTTCTTGTAGTATTATATCATTTTCTTCAGTGAGTAGTTTAAGTCTGGATTCTTTGTCTCTAAATGAGCTCACTCCTTTTTGAAACACAGACTTTTGATTCAAACCCATTCCAGGATCTTCAGTAATATAATGTCAACCCTTGATCCAAACATGAGTCATATGAGTTAGTAATAGACCTTCCTATCATTTGTTTAACCACAGTGACTATCGTTGTGCAGTTTGGGTGGGGTTAACACCACCTCTAAAAACAGCTTTGGGATCTGGTTGGAAATCAAACAGGTCATTTTTCCTTCTTGCCACAGTGATTAATTTAACAATAAAGGCAAAACCAAATAGCCTGTACCATTCTCCTTTCCTCAAGTTGCTCCTATCAATGCCCATATCAGACCTTTGGATCTTGACCTAGGCATAATCCTCTTTTTTGAGACAGAGATCTCACTTGATATATAACATGGGAAATGTATTTTAGTAATATTTTATAAAATCGTTTCTAGCAAGATCTCATGGCTCTATATTAAAAGTAGCCATGAACATTCCGATTCCATCAAAAATATAATTTGGGTTTCCTTGTCAACAGATTTAACTATTTGATGTAATTTAAATATTTTTAGAGTTTTGTGTTATTTTTATTTCCACTGTGTAACTCTGACCTGAAAAACACTGGGAATTCCCAATTCACACATATTACCCTGTATAAGATATATTTTTGGCTCATAATTTTTAGTTTATTTTTTAAAACCAACACTTAACACAATATCATGACTTCTGTTGAGAGCGAATTATTTTTCCCAACCTCTGAGTCTGTTTTCTCTCACAACTGGGAAAGTCTATACGAATGATTCAAGAAATGATTGTTTTGTGCTTTTCTCTTAAAACAAATATCTCCCTCTTCTCATCTCTTTCCAAATTTCCCTGAATACTTCCCTCAAAATACTATCTTAATTTTCCGGTTTAAATTTTGATTTGATGGTAACATCCAGCCATATTAAAATAAACAATAAAGGAAGCTTTCATATAAAATTTGGCTCACATAATGACAAAATAAATGGCATTCTGTGATCTAGAATGAACATTGCAGCCACTTGTAAAATATAAAAATGAATATTGCTTCTGTTTTTGGAAACCACTTAATTTTGGGCCACTGTTTAGGAAAAAAATTCATTTTCAATTCTTCTTTCTTCTATATAAACAGAAGACTTTTTTCTCCTTCATGTTTCTCAGAGTGACGTTATATGTTTCAACAAAAAAAAGTAAGAATGTCATAATATATAAAATATTCACTCAACTAAGAATATAGTTACCCCACATTTTGAGGAGAAATAATGTTTTTATTTTTATATCTATCTAGCTATCTACCTATCTAGCAAGCTATGCAGCTCTATATTTTTGCACAAGCAAACTTAGCTTTATCAAGTGCCAGAGCAATAACCCAGACAAGAGTAGCTGAAAGTGTCATATTTGCTTGTCTGTGACATGGTGTAGTGTGCATATTAACTTAATTTAGCAGTGTGCAGTGCCAGTCTATGAACAAATGGTGGACTGCAAGATATTTCAAGTCGGTTAAGACCAGCTCCTTTTTTGTTCATATTTATACTTTGTATGTAGACATGCATAGACATACATACACACACATGTACATGTATGTATGCATGTATTTCATTTTTATGGAAATTAATAGTCATTTATTTACTGCTCATCATAAGCTATTTCAATTGACACTGTTTTAAATGAGGATTCTTCTATAGCCATTTGAAGAATGGTAAATATAGCAGTGATGCAGTGTGATGGCAGCCACAGTTAGGTGCTTGGTAATATGCTGTGTGCCCTACACACATTGACCCCTTTGATGCTACCATATGGATATCATTAAACCCAAAACGTGTGTGAGAAAACCAGAAGGGGGCCATTGGGTAGTGACATTACATACTTTATGATGGAACATACTCTGTAAATTTGCTTGAACCCAGGTCCCTGTCATTTCTTCCCACTAAGTCATTAGTGATAGTAAAGGAAAATGAGATTATATGGTGGGCTATGAGATCTCTTCCCTGGCTGAAATAATTTACAGATTTTGAGAATCATCATTTTGAAATACGTTCATATATTTACTATGAAAACAAGGCAGGAGGGATATATTTGTAATATTCCAATTATTTTCCTTGCTTCAGTAAGAGAAATCCACTTATACTTTTACCTAATAGTGTAATTATGTCTTATTAGTTTTTTTTTTTTTTTTAATTTCCTACCACAGTGGAGGTTCTCAACCTCAGGCTTTCTCAAGAGCTGCTCTAAGTTTTAGTGGTAAGAGAACTGATCGCTCTCAATTTCCCTGCAGAGTAGCAGGGCCTATGATTTTCTGGAATCATCTATGGCTAGTGTCACCTTACTGTACCTGAAGATACACTGTTCATTTTGACAGAACATGACATATGGGCTCTTATCACAGCATAGTGGCCCTACTATACATTGCAAATTTGCTGCTTTCCAACTTCCCAAAATACCATTTTACCACTTTTTCTGTCTTCTAGCCCATTTGGACACTTTCAGACATGTGAACCATTTCTGTCACTTTGCCTCATACTTCACAGAGAAAAGAGCAACAATCAGGTGGAAACTCCCTGGCCTTCTGCCCACCAGATATATCCATGCAAATGCATCTGTATCTATATCCCTGCCTTCCTTTTTACAGAAGAAGAATTTTCTCATATGTTATCAATGGTTATTCCCCCCACTTGTGCTATAGTTCTCTTTCCATCTTGTCAGCTTAAGGATTTGCTCTTTCTCTCCTGATTCATTGGCTAGCATCTCCATCCTAGCTCATTCACAGCTCTAGTATTCTCCACCTTAAAACACAGAACATAAAGAACTAATGCTAGTATACACAATCACTGCATTTTCAGACACTTCTCTGGTCCATCACCTCTGCCAGACTTCTAAATATTGAAGAGGCCCAGGGCTCTGTTTTCAGCCTGCCCCTCCCTTTATTCTCTTTCCTTCTTCCTGCTTCTCTCTTCTTTCTATACTCTCTACCTAAGTTATTTCCTTTATTCTTTACCTACTAATTCTACTTTTATAGCAATGACTCCCCATTTTGTATTTATAGTTCAGATCTTTCAAAGATATTCAAGATGTGCATATCCAATGACCTTCTTGACACCTGCCCTTGGACTTCTAAAAAAAATTTCAAGCTTATCATGTCTAAAGCAGATTTCTTCATGTCTGCCCCAACTCGGCTCTTATTCCTACCAAAATTGTTCAGGCCAAAATTTTAGGACTCATTTTTAAAATTTCCATATTTCGTATATCTCTCACCTAAATACATAACTTTAAGTCTCACCAATGCCCCCTCTAAAATATAATATGAAAGTGTTATTCTTATTCTGCCCACTACCATCTTCTATTTCTCGGTCTTCTCCAATAGTTTCTTAACTCACTATAGTAACTTCCCATCCAACTCCTTAAAATTCATTCTCCACCACACAAAAGGCTTAATGGTCCCTCTTCTGCTTCATATATTCCAAATTCATTCTATTACTCTCAGAATGAAATCTAAACCCCATACTTTGGCTTCATTACCTGGTTCCTGTGTACATGCTGATCTTATCTCCTAGCCCTCCACCCTCTCCTGCTCTGTGTTCTAATTACTGTTTATAGAGCCACTGAACTGTTATATTGTCTTTCTACTGTTATATAGAACTCACTAAACTTGTCCCTGCATTAGGCCTTTGTGCTGGCTGTTCCTTCTTTCTAAATTAGATTGTCTGTTGTGTTCTTCAAGTCTTGTGCAAGTCCATCACCTTCTCTAAAGGATGTTCCCTGCCCTAATTCTCAAGTGTTCTTTCCTTCCTCCAGTCTCTATCCCAGCATTCTGTTTTAATCTTTTCACTTACCTTTATTTGATACAATGCTAAATTGTTTAATAATCTGTCTCTCTCCTTTAGAATATCAACTCTTTGCCAGCAATGCCCTCATCAGACTTGCTCACCACTCTATTCACAGCCCCCAGAAGAGTGCTTGGTAAATGGCAGCCCTTAGTAAATACCCTTTTGTGAATGAATGAAATTATTTTACCATTGAACATTTAGGCCTCGTTTAAGTTTTCATACTTTATTCTCTGTCGTGGATATTTTGCAAGGAACATCAAACAAGCTCTGGAAGCAGTTTGGCGCCTGCATTCTTGTTCATTCCTCCCTCTTGGCTGCACAAACCAGGACAAGAGCTCCCTAATCTCCCCCTGCACAAATGTCAGGTTTGGTTTGATTGCCATCCACAGATTCTTATTTATGCCAACACTCACAGATGGGCTAATGGGCTCCTAAAGACACTCAGCAGAAATTTCCCTTTCCAGCTGGAGACTGGAGAAGACTGGCTTAAATGTGAATAGAATCTATCTTATTACAAAATAGTTAGACTTACAAAATAGTTAGATCCTAATATGCAAAATGTTTTTTCCCTGTGTAGTTTGTACACTAGGTCAGTAAAAATGATAAATGTCAGCTAACATCCTCCAGCATTAAAGATCATTTCATAAAATCAGTTAATAATGGCACTAAAATTCATTCAGCCACTATTCAGCATAAAAGAGATAATTCAAAATTGATAAATTAATCATAAATATACACATTATATGCATAAATACTGCTCATAAGTTTACCCATAAATAGTGTCTTCCAACAAATGTGTACCTTCAGCAGAAACAAGTTCTAAATGACTCTCTACCTAGGATACCTCATCCACAAGGTCCACATAAGAGATTTGGTACTTTGCCTTCACTAGTTTAGTCATCCCACAAATATTAGTTGAAACCTTACTCTGCACCAGGCACTATTCTGGGAGCTTGAATACGATGGACAGACTGGAAAACACACCTGCTTTCCTGCTTTCCTGAACAGGCATCTAATATGGGGAAAAGCGCAATAAGGAAACAAACAAATCATATATATTTGTCATGGGATGAAAAGTGTTAGGAAGAAACACTAGCTGGATAAGGAGATAATTGAAAAGGCTGCATGGAGAAATATACATAATGTGGCATATGAACAGCGGTTTGGCCATGTGTGAATGTGTGACCTGGAGTCACCTAGTGAAAAGTGAAGGGGAGCAGATATAGATCAGTGGATGAGCACGCACTTCCCATGTAGGACATCCTGGGTTTGGTTCCCAGTACCTCCTAAAAACAAGCAAACAAACAAACAAATGAAAAAGCCAACTCTCACTGGGGAGTAGACGTTGCTCAGTGTTTGAGTGCCTGCTTCCCATGTATGAGATGTTAAAAAAAAAAAAAAAAGTGGTCCTGGCAGGGGAAATAGAAACTGTACAGTCCCACTACTCTAGAAGTGGTGTATTCTATAAACAGAAAGGAGACATTTGTGGTTAGAGCAGAGTAAAGAGATGAGGTCAACCAATTTTGTTTTCAGATTTTAACTATTGGTCTTAGTTTTTTACTAGGATCTTAGACTTAATTGGAAAGAGATGGGAAGCAAGGCAAGAGGTTCAAAAGAAGATGTAAGAGATAAGGTCCAACAAAGAACAGGAGAAAACTGTGAAAGATAATTATATAATAAATGAGATCCATGCTAATTCAATGACTTCCAGAAAACACAGTAAGTACTTCAAAAAGCTTAAATTGAAAACGCTAGCCCCAAGATGTCTTTGCAAACACATTTGATGGGCAAGCAGATTTGATAGATGCTTTGCCTTAGAGATTTAAGCATATCATTTTATATTATATCCAAATACATAAGAAGACCCATATACAAGGTATTCAGTTAGTTTGTTAATACCAGAACTGTAGAACTTATTTAACTACAGATTTTGTTTGTAAAACGTGAACAGTTTTGTTCACATAATACGTTTTGAAGAATTTTTGCATTAGTAGTGAAAGGGTCAGATGTGATATAATTAGAAGACTGCTTAATGAGGGTTACGATTGAGCTGCTGTAAAAAGAGACTCCAAAATTCAATGGCTTAAAGATAATGAAATATAGGGGGACATTGTAACTTGAAGTTATCAAGATACTAAGACTAGTATAATTTATTGATTCTTCTGCTTTTTCCTTCTTCTTCTTCTTTCTTTTCTTTTAACAGTCTTTTTCTTGTTTGCAGCAGCAAGTTTACTCAGACAATCTAGACATCCACTGGAACAAAATGGAGATCTCACCATTCCCTCACACTTACAAATCGATCTTTCTCCAAAGCTTCTATAATTCCCCAGTTGCTGATATCATTCCTAATCCTCTGGTCCTTTTTTTTTTTCAGCTCCATCTTCTAGTTCATCTTCTACTGAACCTCTAAATTTTGCAGCAACTAAAGGTTAGGTCCTCAGATTTTCTTCTCTTTTTTCTTGTCTCTTCTCTTTTCTTCTCTTAATCCACTTTCCTTCTCTTCTCTCCCTAATGAAGTCATCCAGTTTCACAACATCACATTCATCTTAAATTATGTCTTGACAAAATAAGTCTCCCTGAGCTACATATTTATAAGTATAACTGATTACTTTACATTTCTACTTGAATATCTAGGCGACATCTCAAACATCTCCAAGGACACCATAGAAATGTTTAGGTCCATCTCACAATGTGCTGCCACTTCTAGTCCTCACACATCCCACTGAATGGCACTTCCATCCACTCAGTTGCCCAGGAACCGGTCTTTATTCCTCTTTACTTCAAATCCCAAATCTAGTCCATCAGTAAGTCCAGTCAACTAGTTCCAAAATTATATTTCTAAGCAAATAATCTGAACATTTCTGCCACTAAAATCTCAGTCCACACCACCAAAATCTCTAGACTGCCTCCTAATTGATCTGTCTTCTTCTAGACTTTCCCCATGTAGTCCATCTTCTACCCAACATTGAGGATTTTTTTTTTCTTTCTCAAAATGTAAGGCATCATAACTGCCCTACTTCCCGTTTCATGTGGTAAAATATGATCCTTTCTATAGCCTATGAGGCCATCTGTGATCTTATTCCTGCCTAACTCTTAGAAATCACAGGTCCTCTTCTCTTCTTTTTTCTCTAAGTATAAATCTCTAAAATGTCCAATAATTCCTGCCTTAGCAACTTGGTACTTGTTGTTTCTTCTGTTTGAAGTCATTTTCCCCTAAATTTCACAAAGCTACCTATTTTTCATCTTGAAGTCTGCATTCAAATATCATCTTTTCAGCGAGGACTTTGCACACTATAAGAGATGCACAGACATTCTCTATCACATTATCCTATTGTATCTTCATCGCATCATTTCCAAGATCTTGAAACAATTTCTCCACTAGATGTAGGCTCCTTGAGGCAATGAATCATTTTGTGGTTTTTTTTTTTTTTTCTTTTTCTGCTTTTGTGTGTGTGTGTGTGTGTGTGTGTGTTTTGTTTTTTGTTTTGCTTTTTGTTTACTGGCATAGCCACAGTACTGAGAATAGTGCCAGGCTTATATCAGATACTAAATAAATATTTGCTGATTGATTCAAAGGAACTAAGACTGGCATAGTGCTAAAAATTGCAAATGGTGAAAGAAACAGTATTCAAGTTTCCTTGGAATATGCAAGCATAGAGCGCCTTCTGGAGATAACAGCTGGCTACTCGGTTTTTGATTGCCTGTAAAGCATTCATGGGTCAACAGGGAGGAAGAGCTTCTACAGACCTCTTTCCTTTGGAGTTTCACCTGGGAGGAATAAAGGAAGGTCAGGGAATTTTGATTGATTTCTCCATTGACTAGCTGCTCTGAACCAGCAGTGATTAATTAAGGAACTAAAACTTAAGTACAGATAATCCATGGCCTGGAGCTAGAAACAGAAGCAGGACTGGTGATAGCTGAGAAGCTCCGCAGCTCTAAACTACAAAAAGCTTTTAAAGAGTTGTATGTTTTAGCTGAGGGATGAGAACTTTGATTAGGCAGTGACAGCTGAGGACAGGCACAGACCAGCAGTTCCAACTGAATTGGGCCCGTTAAGGCTGCAGCTGGGCTGTAGAGGAGAATGCCGACCTCACCTTCAAAAGATCAGGCTCACAGTTGCAGCTCCCATAATTTGGTGAGCACTGGCCCTTGCCTTTTCCTAACGTCGACTGCCTAACCTGTAGAATGGGCACAGTAATGTCGGGTTCTGAGTGTAATAGTGTAGCAGTGTTTATAAATATTTAAAAATACCAGACAAATGGCAAGAATTATCCTAAAATAGTTGTATTCTCTTCCTTTAAATAAGATCCTGTTGACAAATAATTATATATTATATTTTATTCAATAGAAATTGAACTTCTGTAAGAATGTCTGTTCATAAATCTATATTCTCCATCCCAATTTACCATTTCAGAAACCAGTTATCAGAGATTATTGCTACCAAATATGCAAGATGCCCATCAAATAGTGATTCTGTTAACCTACAGATGTGCAAAAATGAACAAAGATAACAAAGTAAAACAGAGAAAATAAAGCATTTGGCTGGTTAGTTTGAGCCAGTTTAGTGACAACTCATGTTACAGTGTCACAAGGGGATTTCTGTCATCCCCATGAGCCTTGGCATGTGGATCTGCTTTAAATTGTGCCATTGTTACCTGCATACTAAAAGGCATAGTAAGTTCTATTGTTTTTGCTGTTTTGTTTTTTGTTTGTTTTTAGGTTATTTACAGATGCTCTGTCATATAACTGTGAAGAGATTTAGATTTGGAAAAGTTGACTTTTCCAGGGCACTCTGAGATGCCTTGGGACTGGTGTCCTGAAGAAAACTGACAACAGCCCCTTCTCTTATTCATTGTATCCTACAGCACAGGGGAAATGCTTAAATTCAGCAAATGCTATTTTCACATTTCAAAGAATGCAAATGCAATTGTGTTAAATGCACCAAAGGTGAAGCTGTTTCTTGTGATCAGGTACACTAGGGTTACAGTTTCTCAAAAGGGAGGATGTGGGAGAAGTTTACTTTGCATAAATGTTAACTTCTCAAATATGCTATAGTGCATCTAAGAACCTTTCTCTATTATTATGTAATGCACTATTTTTAAAACATTTTGTTTATTTTCTGGAACAAAGGTGTTGGTATTATAGATAATCCAGCATTTCTTTTCTCTTACCTTTTACTAACACTTATCATAAGAATTTGTTAGTTTTTGCATTTTAGGAGTATTACTTGACAATATTATAACTGTAAAAAATATGTTTCACTTCTATGATGTTTATGTGTAGCACATCTTATATTTATTTATTCTTTTATTTTCACTATGACTTATAAACAAGAATTTCAGATAATTTAAGAGCTGCCTGCACATCTAAATTTTTATTTTTCTATTTATGTTACATATTATCGAATATGTTACTTTTTCATTTGGTAGTTATTTTTATTTCCTATTTGTAGAAAGACCTTTGCCAGCCTAACTTGTATCTTACATTTGAAAAAATATGCATTATTCTGGTAAAGTTTCCCCACAGCTTCTACAGCAGTCAAAATAGCCTTCACATTTCCCTTCTTCCCCAATACACTGTTAGATATTGGAGAGAGAGAGATCGAGGAAGAGAAAGAGAGAGATCACTGTGTTAGACAAGTGAGCAATCACATAAAACAACATGGAAGTCACAAGCCTGAGCAATATAATTATTACTGAACTATTCTTCATCCTAATGAGTAATGTGTACTCTAAGAATATGTATGTGTTCTTAAATTTCTAAACGTTTTTAAATTACCGTATATTGCATAAAGTTATTTGTTCTGTTTACACCGATCATTGCCTTCGATTTAATTGTCTAGGCTTTTTAGCAGAGAGGCATGATTGGCAGAGTAAAAATAAAACCCTTTGGGTGAAAATGCACATCTGTAGGTGACATGCACCACACTGTGTGTTTTTCCTCTAATAGCACCTCCATTTTGGAAATTGACTTAGATATCCAAGAAAGTCTTCATTATTGGGAATATATTTTTCTCTGGTGGCTTTCATTCACCAAATTAGCCTCTGCCTCATATTAAACATTGATAGCTAATGCCACTTTAATGCAGTAAGGCCTATCCAGCATCTCTTTTCACAAAACACAATCTACATAATTAGAAAATAGCATGACTTCTACATCGAGCACATCAAGAGGGTGCAAATGTTGTACTGTTACTTTCATTTCATATGCCAACCTTCATAACACTGATGTGATAATAGCATTCTTTCAATTTAATACTGATAATAGGTGTACTGAATTGCCTTGCTGAAAGTACAAATGAAACAAAGGAAAGATATGAATTTATTAAGACAAGCAAAATATCACATTTAACTGAGATGTCAAGTAAAATTTTGGAAAAATTTAATGCTGCAGGAGATCACCAATCTATACTGTCACCTAGAATAATTGCAAGACAAATGAAACAAATATCATACATCTTATAAAGCAATTCACAAAGTACTCAAAAGTATTGTTATGCATTTAATATTCATATCTTTTCCCATCATTCATTTATGTCCCATTTAACCAAAATTCCACAGAGATTTCAAGGCATCTATTCTAAAAGTCTTCACATGGCAGCTTTGATATCTATGAAAATGTTGTTTTACATATGACAATGTGGTGAAATTACAAAGAATTTAAAAATGAGGCCAACATTTAGTTTACTGATATGCCATGTACATTAGTAAATAGTAAATTAAATTCAACCATCAGTTATTAAGTATTAACTATATGCTGGAAAATATCTTAGGTATTGCAAGGAAAACAAAAAAGAATTAGCTGCTTCAAATTGCTTGTGGTAAACAAAGAAAATGAGAGAGAGAACTACTATTTTAGCTATGGTATCATCTCCATTTGATTGCCTTTGAGGGAAGAGTGCTCATTGGAATCTCGCAGGCAACTGACTTAACCACTCCTAATTTTGTGAGTACATTAGATTGCACGTTTAAAATATTTTGATTTAAAGATATCTGAACACAAAACTTTTATAAAATAAATTTGTTTTATTTAATCATAAATGCACTGAAAAAACTTGCACACTCATTTGTCACAATAAGACAAGTGTTCATATTTAGTATTATTACCAATTTGAGAGTTCTCATCTACAAATGTTTACATGTACACACACATGCACATGTTCACAAATATATAACTATACATATATAGCTAGATCTACACCTATACCTTTATCTACATCTAAATCTATATCTATATCACTATCTACTGTCTATAGCTCTCTTATATTTATGAAAAATGAGTCCTATTAGTAAGGTTTATATTCTGCCAGTTTTACTCAATGACATGTTTTTCAGTCATTAGACCCACAAATATGTATATATGTATGTGTATGTTTGCAAAAGAGATTATAAATGGATAAATCTAGGTCATTAGTTTAGTATCTGCAAAGTATTCCATAATGTAGAGTTACATACTTATTTAATCAAACCTCTATTGCTAATTATATGATTATTTCAGACATTTTACCATTACAAATAATATCTTGGTCTACATTTTGATTAATCAACATTATAGTTTTAATTATTTCCCCCTAATTTCAATTAATTGATCAATTATAGAGTTTGCATATTCAAAATATTTCCACATATTACTCAGTTACCTCAAGAAGTATAGTACCAAGTTATATCCCCACCACTTTTTCACAAAAACTATCAGTCTTTCTAAAATTTAGCCGGTCTAACAAGGAAAAGCATGGAACCTCCTTATTGTTTTTATTTTCCTTTTCTGGCTAGCACATCTTTTCATTTGAATAATGCCTATTCTACTCATTTATTTTTGTGTTCCTGGATTTGTCTCACTTTTCTATTGGAATAATATTCTTTTCTCATTGTGATTACTTTTAATATAATAGGGATATTTACAGACTGCCTATCATAAATATAACACACATTTTGTCAGATTTTGTTCTTTGCAAATTTGTGTTTTTTTAAATTTGGTTGGAAGGAATTTCCATAAAGAAACTCTTAATTTTTGTGTACTTAAATGTAACATTTTTAACTTTATTACTTCTGTTTTTAGCTTCATGCTTAGAATTGCTTTTGTTATCCTAAAATTATGAGAGTATTCATCTGTATTTTATGTAACATTTAATTTTTACATTTACTTTTTACCATAAAATATTGGAAAACAGATAATTCATTTCATTTTAGTTGTAATATTTTTACTAGTTCACCAGTTCTACCAACATCATTTTTCAAATAAAAGTTCTTTACAACTTTGTAATGCCAAATTTTTGATTTACTATATGTGACCAGTATGTGATTCTATACAAAGTAATGCAACAAAAATTTATAAACAAACCTATATATGTATGCATATTTATATATTAATACACACATATATATTGTATGTTATCATACAGTTTGGGTCTGATTTTAAATTTTCTATTGTGTTTCACTGATGTATTGGAAATCATGAATACTACAGTCAGGTTTTGAAGGCATTTCCTCAGTGCATCAAGTATTTCAGTTAAATATTATATATAAGTTGAAGGTAAAGTACTGCATAAGACAAATACTTCCAAGTTAGTTTTGCTGCACAGTCTTCCTCTGGCATTGACGTTCCTACATGCCCAGAACACGTCTTGTGTTGTCTGTCTTGTGTTGTATGCTCCCATCACTACTGTGAAACTTTACCAGGTACCAGCCATTATTTGAAACCCATATCCGCATGAGCTACTTAAAGCCATTCTCAGGGGCATATGTGGACAGCACTGTGTTTAAATAACATCTTTCACCCAAGTGCATAAATGTAGGGAGACAAATGTTACTTGAGGAAGAATAGAGAAGTCAGAAGGGAAAAGCTGGGACTGAGTCCCCCTATAATGGAGAGTCATCCTTACTCTTGAATCTGTTTTCATGAGAGATTCAGAAACAAGATTCTCCATCTGGTATGTGTTTGCACTTACTCCAAAATAATTTGAAATTAATGTGAACCTAGTGAAGAACAACTTTGTGACGTAAAATACCTAGTGAAGAAAGCTACTAAGACTGTGTGTGGAAGGTGGCAGCTTCTGTGAGCTTATGCTCTCATCACCTGAACTTTTGTGAAGAGTTAAAAAAAAATTACACTTCTTGCATGCAAAACAAAGAATTGCTGGCCTTTGCTTTGTATTCTGCCCTTCTGTTTCTTTGTAATCATCCCTTTCTTCCACGCACCATTCCTTTATGACACACATATAGACATGATATTTTCTATATGAGGAAAACAGAGAACATAAAAGACAAGTTAAACTCCAAAGGCAGATAATTTAAAGCTCAATTGTCAATGGTACAAAATGAGTCACAACCGGGTTCCTTAATTGATTTTATTTTTATACGTGTGTGTGTGCGCACATGCACATGCATGTGTTTTCACACAACATTAACTATTGGGCATGGATAAAGAAAGAAGAGAAAAAAACAAGAACAGAGTTTCAGAGGTAGTTTTTTCATAAAAGGTGAATCAAATTACATTCATTTAAAATGTGCTAATGTGCACAATAGTGATTTGATTGCAATTAAGTGAGTTCTGCATGAAATATGCACACGTGTGTGCAAACAGGTGGTATTCTACAAACTTGGAAAGTGATATAGGATGTCATTACTTTTAAATAAGCTAATGCAGAAATTATATCTAAAAATACTTGAGGTATTGTGATTAGGATTGTTTCTTTAGTCTCTTGCTGGATCCTCCTTCTTTTATTTCACTCTACTGTGTCTTTCCAAATCTTATCCATCATTCAAGACCCACCTCCGCCATGATATTTTCTGACAGTGTCCTCACTATTAGTTGCATTTCTGTATACACAGTACTACAATTCACATGGCACACAGCCATTTCAAACTTTTAATGGGTGACCTGTTCACATACTTGGCATACATGCTCTTCAATGTTGTTTTTGCCAGAAGAGTTAAACAGCCATTGTGGAAAAGGTAATTCAGTGCTATCATATACAATTGGACACACTTGAGGTTGTCACTAATTAGCATCTACCATCAAGCCAGGACCCTCTCTTTATTTTTCATTTTGAGAAGAGGTTACTGAATTGGCCTGTTGAAGTATAGCAGGGAGCTGTGTAAAAATGACAGCTTCCCACCAAACTGAGAGGGATACATCAGATCAAAGAAAGATTCAGACAAGTCCAGCTTGGCGAGCAAAAGAGCATTTAATAGAGAGGAAGCTCTTCGCACGGAGGTTGATCCAAGCCTGGGTGCCTAAATCCTCTCGAAGGCTGCGGGCGGAGAGTGTGCGCTTCTGAGGCTTGCGTCCCCGCTTGCCACCAAGCAGAGGGGTCTTTTACATTCCCTGTCTGCGTGTGGGTGGGGAGCACGATTACAAAGTGCAGTGCTCAGGATAGGCAATCAAGGAACAGACGTTCACAATGGTTCCCAGCAGGGCAGAAGTTACACTTTCACAGTAATTACTTCAGGGATCTTTTGATACAAAAGCGGTCAAGCAGTTCACAGGTCAGATTATTCTTAGAGTTTCCTGGGAGAGAATTCTAAGTACACAAGTTTTACTTAGCAGTCACGAGCTCACAAGCAGTTATTTCTCAAGGCTTGCCGTGTAACTCAAGAAATGAAATGTTGACTAAAGGGGAAAGAACTGGAAGGGCTGTGAGAAAATGTAAAACCGTATATGCTACAGGCCCATGGACATGATACAGCTTAGCAGATGTCCATGCTTTTAAATTATTCATTATATGTCAATACAGCTTTTCGAGATATAAACAAACACTATATAGTGCAATAACCAGAAACTCTGAAATCAGGAAGACCTGGGTTTGTATCTTGAGTTTGCCACATAGAAACTGCATGATCTTGAGAATATCATTTTCCTGTCTGTCATTTGTGAATGAAAATCCTGCTTCATTTAAATATCCTAATGATTTGGAACTTATTTTTTAAAGTTCCAAGCACAAAAACAAAACACATAAAGTATCCAAATTAATAGTAGTTATTACAAATCCTAAAATTCACTGTCAAGAAAAATTTAGGTTAATAAATAAAGAATATGGAGCAAAATTATGTACAAAATTACATAATCACAACATAATCACAACAAATTGCATAATCACAACAACTCTTTGTAATAGCCAAGATATTAATATTTGGATCTTGTAGTTTAGAAAACAGTCAGAAACATGTTTTATATAGAACTGTGTGCTGTATTGTGGCTATACAAAATCCTTAATTTAGTGGGAGAAGCATGCATTATTCAAATAATCACACAAATAAATGTAAAATTCCATCTCTATTTAAGTGTCACTAAAACATTTGGAATAGAGGAGAGTGATGGAGGGTAAATTAGAGAACAGATAAAGCTGGTGCAGAAGAAGAGCCAGGAGGTTACAGCGGGAGCCCTGAGAGGAGATGATGGTAGCTCAGACTGGATGGTGGTAGAGATGGAGAAAAATGGACAGATTCATGTGATAGTTTCAAAGTAAAGTCAGCTTATCAATGAGGGATTGCATATGGAGGAGAAATGAAAGGAAAATACCCTTGATGAGTTTTACAGAAAATTTAAAAGCTATCTTGTAAAACTGAATAGCAGAAGACCAGATGCTGGCGAGGGAAGGTCATTTGGTTCAAAATGTATGTAATTTGAGGTGTTCTTCAGAGGCCCGGGAGTTTAAGAAATCAAATAGGCAACTGAAGCAGAGAGGACATGACTGGGCAAAAGATGAACTCTGGTGCTGGCTACAGACCCTGTGGCTGTGGATGAGATCACCCAGGGAGTGAACACAGAGTGAGATGGAAAAGGGAAACGACTTGAGCTTTAATAGCAAAATAGAGGAGAGTGTGCCTGCCCATGAGAAAGAGAATGAAAATCCAAAACCAGCAGGAGGAAAAGACTGTCGGAGAAGCCAAGGGAAAAGAATATTGCAGAAACCAGGGACTGGCCATCATTCTTGAGTTTTATCAAAAAAATAGGATGAATGTTGAAAATAATGTGTTGTGGTTAATGGCATACAGGTCATGTGTGATTTCAGCAAGACTCTCTCCAGGAAAATGATGAAGCTGGATGAATCTGGACTAGATCAAATTGAAGATGGAATGAAAGGACAGGAAAGGAGACGGCTATGAGTGTTGAAAATGCTTTAAAAAACCTTTGCCATGAATGGTTGTTTTGATAAATAAAGGTGAACAATAATGGAAGCTTAATATCTAATGAATCCTGCCGACTACGCCAAAATGTTTTACTAAGGAAGAGGCAGAAACTCTAAATGCTATGCAAAGGCAGATTTATTCAATCAAGTGAGTTTCAGGTTAGATTAAATGATCATAACAACTGAGCAATCATGAAAAAGAAGAGTAATTAATTAAAGACATTTAATTAATGAAATGTTAAACATGAATGAAAAGAATGAAAGTATACACAACCACTCACCAAACTGGGAGAAAACACAACTTCTGAACTCCCACATGGCTGGGGGCCCCTTTGTGGGTGATTAGAGTCCCGATTGGAAAAATGGTTCCAGGCAGGGCATCCCCTCCTGGGTGAGGCTCCGACTGGCAGCTTGGGGACCATCCCTTTTAAGGGGTTCCGAACCTCAGAACTCCAAAGAGTCTTGCAAGTCGTGAGGAATGACCTCATCAAAAGTAACTGAATCCATCCGGCAGGGGGTGGCCAGCCCTCCACAGGAGAGACGGGTGTCTCCAGGGTCTTTGTTCTATTCTCTTTATGGTACACTGAACAGCAACATAAAGGTTTTTAGCTTTTAATTTTACAGGGGATACGAGTAGGATGTGTAAATATCACATCTAGTGACTTGCTCCTTCTAAACTTTTGTTTTTGGGTAATAGATGATGGGGTTGCCTGCATAGCAGCTTTATAACATTCCAATGGACAAAGGACAAGTTAATCATTCACAATTCTAGCCTAAAACAGCAGAGACTATTGATTAGAAAGCTTATGAATTCACAATTCTCAATAAAAATTTTCTTACAGTACATCAATGGTGAATTTTCTGGTTTCATGTGCTGATTCGTTCTAATGGCTCTCAGCCTCTTCTCTATCTGTATCTGTATCTGTATCTTTCGTATTTAAATTTAATATGTTTAAAACTAAAATATTGTCCAAAAGCCTGCCCTTCTGGAATATTCTCCATCTCAGCTCTCAGCTATTTCATCGTTCCAAGTACTCAGGGCAAAATCCTTGGTATCATCTTTATCTCACCTCTTTCCCTCATACCTCACAAAAAATTTGAGGTCTGTTTTCAAAATATATTTAGAATGTTTTCACCACCTCCACAGAAAACTCTCTGGTCCAAGGCATTCTCAAACTTCATCTGGATAACTGCAAGATCTTCCGAAATTTACTCCCTGTTCTACTTTCTGTTTTGGATCTTACATGAAAGTTCTTTGGGCGATGAGGTGGAAAGAGAGAGCCAGCTAGCCTAGAATGCATGAAAGAACAGCTTTATCAGAACTAAGAGCTGGAAGAGGAGAGAGGAGAATAAGGCAGCTGAGCGAGCCTAGCTTTCCTAACCCAGGTTCCTGGGAGGTGGGGGCAGGGCACGTGTGGGTCCCATGCTCTCTCCTTTACTGTGACAAAGAGGGGAGGGGTAGGATTTTCCCACAGATAGAGAGGTTGGAAGTTTCAAACTATAGGGTATGAAAGGCAGAAGCAACAAGGGTCATTTGGAGAAACTGAGGGCAGCTTCTCATCATGCAAACCATATGATGATATAAGCCTTGCTCGTAAAGTATGTAGCACAAAAGGGCAAAGGGCCATCCAGAGAAAAAGTGGCCAAGGCCAACGAGGGAAACTAAGGGCTGCTCTTATCTGAACTGTATGTTGGTGTAAGCAGTCCCAGTTGTGCCCACAGCTACCTGAAGTGTTCACTCATGGGGGAACTTATGATTAGACAAAAATTCGGAGGTACCAAGTATAATCTTTTTATACCATTACACTCTTGCCCACCCTGAGTCAATTATCAACAGTGCAGCCTTATTGAGCCTCCTATAACATATATTAGTTCTTGTCTACGTATCTCCATAAAACCCTCTACTGACATCCTAACTCACTTGGAGTAAAAGCCACAGTCCTTACAATGACATTTAAGGCCCTAGAGAATTGCTTACTCAGCTCCAAGGTCACTAGTTTCATTGCTGTTCCTCAAAGGCACCAACACATTTCAGGAATATTCTTGGCTCAGGGACTTTGCACTTGCTGATTTTTCTGCCAGAAACACATTTCCCCTGGATATTTGCATGTCTCGCTCCCTAATCTATTTCTGGTGTTTGTTCAAATGTTGTCTTCTCAGTGAAATCTTACCATATAAAATTCTCAAAATAGTAAACTCTATCTCCTTTCCCCCAACCCATGACGTTTCTTACCTGCTCCTATTTATTCTTCTCCATGGCACTTACCATGTGATGTATTACAGATTTTATTTATTCATTTATATTTTTAAATAACGTCTGTCTCCATTAGAGCATAAGCTACATTAGGGAAGAAATTATTGATTGTATTTTCAATGTTCTATCTCTAATGACAAAAACGGTGCCTCATGCAATTTAGGTACTCAGTTAATATTTAATGAGGAAATGAAGAAAGCTGGTGGGGCGTGGATACATTCAAAAGTGGTTTATAGAGTGAAAGCTAAGACTAAGTATAAAACCCCTGGAAGCCCATCATTTCAGCAGTGGCTGAATAGTCACCAAAAGACAGACATCACTTCAGAGAGTGATGTCTCAGAAAACTTGAGGAAGCCTGAAGGAAAACACGGAGTGATTTTTTATGCCAAAGTTTGTTAAAAATAAATAAATAATTAAATGACCTCAGAAATGAATAACACCTAGTGATTTTTTTTTTTCAAATGAGAGGTGATTGATGACATTGAAGTGAATGATTAACAGAATAGTTCAGAGAAACGTGTGGGAACTAGGTTGTAAGAGGTTGAGGAGGAAATGATATAGGAGAAAATGAAGAGATGAATGTAGTAAGAGGAGAATTTGTGACTTAAGGAGGACAGTTTTAATTTTTCAATTTCTAATTCCTGTTAGATAGGAAGTAGAATCATATAACTAGAAGAAGATTTAAAAAATTGTGACTATAATACATATCAGGACTCAAAGTCTTCTTTTACCACAAAACATATTTATGGTACAACTGCTGTTCTGCAAATGGATTACAGATGCAAGAGGAATTGCTCTTAGCTTAGACAAGTCAGCCCCGGGCACCAGCAGTTTCATATGATTACCATTGCACAGTACAAATGTCACCATTTCCTGTGTGGTCCATGCTGTGAAACTCGCTAGGGTACCTGTCTTAGACAAATTTTCACGTTTGACTAAGGAGACTTCTACTGTATTTGTTGCAGAATTATTAGTAATAGCAAAAAAAAATGGAAACAAACTAAATGTCCACCAAAAGGGGAATGGGGAAATGTAATATATTTAAATTATGAAATGTCACACTGCAATTAAAAAAGAACTACATCCACAAAGAAATTTTGCACATCCATAACTTTGCCAAATGAGCTGACTTGTTATTTGTAAAGAGTATTTTTGTTGTCTGAACGCATGGTCCCAGATCTCTAGGAAAGTAATTTACCAGTTAACCAGGCAGTGCCAATAGCAAATCAATCTTGGTCAGATTTTACTGAGCTTAAATAATTATTCAGTGGAGGAGTGGGCAAGTTTCTTTTTCATTAGTGGGGGGAAAATGTTGGCTTAGAGCAATAACTGTCCTTATACATGGATTCTATATATCCATTCTATGCAACTGACTTTTTGAATACTTACAAATGTGCATTTGAATTTAATTAACTTTGCTGTACTGTCTTTTTCTTAATTGTATGCTTCTTTGAAATTACCCAGGGAATTATTGAAGCAGACTACGAACAGTGATTTCTCAAAAGGGAATTGGCAAGCTGGAGCATCAAGTTATCATTGGGTTCCCCGTGACCAGCTTTATAGTATTTCCTTTTGGCTTCTTCTAGAAGATCCAGCCTGCACAGATCTCTGTAGCCACCACTTTCAACGCTATAAACCCAGTGGCCGCCTAGGGCCTCACTAGTGAGTTACCTGGGCTACAGCTTTCTGAATCTTAGCCAGCGTTCCTTCCAGGATTTTCCTCTCTTCAAAAATTACTTTTTTCATGCAATCTAGTGTATAGTTCATAAGCCTTCATCTAGTTTACAAGATGATTTCTCCAAAATCCAACTCATCCACAGGGTGCATCTTTCTAATCTTGGCATGAATTTACAACTAGAGTTCTTTCTTTTACTTTGTATTTCTTTTTTCTCGAAGTGGAATGTCCTATGCAGTTTCATCCAAAGATGTGTCTGGAAATTTACTTGTTGAACTGGTGTCTGTATTTACTAAAAACACTGGATCAGCCAACTTTCACCTATCATATGTTGTGTTTCCTTATCGGTAATTCCTAATATAATTTCACCAGTATAAGGAAAGACACACAGCTGTTTATCAAGTCAGATCTACATTAACTAAATTGTGAGCATGAGCAGAAGAACCCGCATAACCAGGGAGCAGCACCATGAAGGTGTATCACCTTTAGTCTCATGTAAAATTAGTGATTTGAACTTCAGCAAGATATAAGAAAGAACCAAGTTTCTTAATGCTGTGACACACTCAGTAGTGTCACCATGAAAGACGGGGGTATATTTTTTAGTAGAGAATTTCAATATAATAAATAAATAAATGAGCACAGAAATATAAAGCTGTAACTTTTGAAAAACTAAATAATAGTAACCAGTGATAACAACAGAGTATGGTTCAGTAAAAATTGTGTGAAAGATTAATTTGGTACACTTAGATATGCAGAGTAATGATAAATTTTTGATGTGCCTGATCAAAAGGAATTTGAGAAGCACATGTAAGAAAGGTAGGAATTGAAATTTGGTGGCTTTTTAAAGGAAGGGGAGAGATAAGATGCAACATAATCACACCAAAACATTCTGGTGTGGAGCAAGGTTCATGGTCAAGAATCCTCATAAGGATTAAAGAATTTCATTATGTGACCAAAATACATATGTAGTGGGAAAATGAAAGAAATAGTAAGAAAGTCATATATTGGAGGTGAAATAGTTACTGACAATGAAACATGTTAATGTAATATTTTAATTAAAAATATTTTCATTTAGCATAAAATAAAAATATTTGAAATTCTATTTTAAAATACAAAATTATTAAAATCTGTTTATATAATATTTAATATTTTAAACAAAAAATTATCTTTTTGAGTGAAGTTCAGTTTCTTCCAGGAAATAATCTAAAGCACCTTCTAGAGTCACTTTCAGCTTTATAATTCCTTACTTTTGTGCTTTGTCACACTTTCCATCTCATGACTTCTCTGGCCTAACCTTACAGACAAGAATCTAGATTAGAGCCTTATACACTGCAATTGCTAACAAATACTTTTAGACTAAATTTGTAGTCTAATTTAGTCACACTGCAAACAGTGTGACCTTTGGACCCAAACTCGGTTATCATCTACTTGTTATTACTCATGCTGCCACAGAGAGTTTGTCTTTCTTTATATCAACTAGAATTATATCAGTTCTGATGGTGAAAAGATTAATATTCTCTCTGCTGGCATTATTTCCTGAATGAATCCTCCTGAGGTATTTAGTCAGGTCAAATAGTAGAGATAATAATTTATTAACCTTTCTCATTAGATGTACACATTAGCTGTAATTAAACTAGGGAAAATTATCATTGGGCTATTTAAATGAGTAATACAATTATATTTTCAGGCCTATTTGCAATACATTCATAGTTAACATGTTAGGAGAAATATTTTATCCAAAGTATTTGTTTTTATTCATTTCATTAAGGCTATCTTCCCCTATTCAAAAGATAATTTTAAGAATCGTTTCTATTTTCAAATTTATTTCCATGAAAACCATCTTCCTTGTAAACAGATTTAGTTATTTTGGCTCTAAACTTGACTGGAAAATAGTTTTAATGATTTTGTTATTACAAAATTTATTTCTTCATGCTCTAAAATAATATATATATTTACAATTGAGATTAAGATCATAAAAAGTGCTAAACGAGTCACAACCTACTTCCAACCATACCCCACAAAAGCCTGAAGGTAAGATCACTTCCTTTCATGTGTCCAGCTTTTTTATGGTGACCTACATTATTCTAAATATGTGTTTTTATCTAGTTTTTCAAATTGACATCCTTATTGACCTTCTGCTTTGAAAGACCAGGAACTAATTCCCTCCCATTCTACTCACATTACTTCTTTTCCCCTTTCTCATCCACTTGTAAATTTTTGATAATTATGCTGCTTATGGTTACCTATTAAACGTAATATAATATGCTAAAACGTAACTTCTTAAATAGTAATGAAATGATTATTCCTTGTTGTACTGAATGCACCGATATTGCTTGGCATCCTCTCCATCGTGTACCATAGTTTCATCAGGGCCTCTTCCCTCTTCCTCACCTACTCTCTTCCAGTCCCTACATACAACGGTGTGAAATGACTCATATTCATCATTGTTTGTAATGGCAAAAGACTACACAACCTAAGTCTCTCAAAAGTGAAATCAGCTGTGATATGTATGCAAAATGAAACACTGCACACCTTTTTAGCATGAGGTAGAAATGTATGTAGTGATAATGAAAGAGCTCCATGATACACTGCTAAGCAAAGAAAAGCAAGTGGTATGCTACCACTGGGAAGAAAGTGTGGGAAATAATATACATTTATATTTGCTTATATTTTTACAAAGATTCCTTCTAAGATTACCCTCAAAAAACTTAAAAAGTGGTTATCCACAGTGCCTGAAGAATTTTTTTTTAAATGGAGACAAAGTTGCAAGTGAGTTTTTTTGTTTGTTTGTTTGTTTTTTAAAGGTACCAGGGGCTGGGGATTGAACCCGAGACCTCTTATGTGGGAAGCCAGAACTCAACCACTGAGTCACATCGGCTCCCCTGAGTTAGTTTTTTCATTTGTTTTGCTTGTGTGTTGTTTTTTTTTTTTTTTT
>JAQZBX010012686.1:0-40872 GCA_029593785.1 Cabassous unicinctus | reverse complement strand
GGGGCAATCAACTGGGGCTCAGGACCTGTGAAGAAAAGAATGGTATGGGACAAGGAGATGCGAAGAATGACAGCAAGACAGGATTCTGATCAAGCTGCAAAAGTTTATTGAAGAAGCAGGGCTTATATACTCTAAAGGAGGAGAGTGTGGATTGGTGGGTTAAGGACGGGTGGTGGCCAGGGATTGGTGAGTGCTGTTGCTGGGGAGGAAGGCAGAAAACTTTTAGGCGTGAAAAGAGTATAATTTTGGTGCAAACTTCTCTTAACTTCCTTGAAGAAGGCTAGCTGTTCTTTGTTCTTTGTTTCAGCCTTAGCGGCCATCTTACATATACTGATACTGCTGACAAGGTATATGATCTGAGCGCTACCGTGAAGGTCCCCAACATTTCTCGAGTTTAAAATTTATTAAAAAGCAACAGTAATCAAAACAGCATATAACCAGCACAAGTACAAGTATATGAACTATTGGAATTGAATTGAGACCTCAGAAATCAACCCTCACATTTATGGCCAACTGATTTTGACAAAGGGAAAAAGACCACTCAATTGGGAAAGAATAGTCTCTTCAACAAATGATGGGAAAACTGAATTTCCATTTGCAAAAGAAGAAAAAAAAATGAAAAAAGAAGGAGGAACCCTACTTCACACCAAATACAAAAATCAACTCAAAATAGATCAAAGACCTAAACATAAGAGCCAGAATTATCAAACTCCTAGAAGGAAACAAAGGAAAGCATCATCAGGATATTGCATTAAGTAATGGTTTCTTATATTTTATGCCCAAAATTAAAAAATAGGTAAATGGAACCTTATCAAATTTTTTTAAGAATTTGCCTCAAAGGACTTGATCATGAAAGTAAATGATAACCTATATAATGGAAGAAAATATTTGGAAGCTACAGTTCTGATAAAGCTTTACTATCTAGAATATGTAAAGAAATCTTTCAATTTAACAACAAAAAGACAAATAGCTTGATTAAAACCGTTCAAAAGAACTGAATCGTTATCTCTCCAAAGGAGATATTCAAATGGCTAGAAAAAAACACGGAAAAAATGCTCAATATCATTAGTCCTTAGGGAAATGCAAATTAACACCACAATGAGATACCATTTTACTCCTATTCAAATGGCTGCTATTAAAAAAAATAGAAAATAATAAGTATTGCAGAAGATGCATAGAAACAGAGACACTCATTCATTGCTGGTGGCAATGCAAAATGGTACAGCCGCTGTCGAAGACAGTTTGGCAGCTCCTCAGTAAGCTAAATATAGAACGACTATATGACCTGACACTGCCACTACTAGGTACCCAAAAGAATTGAAAGCAAGGATGTGAACAGATATTTGCATACCAATGTTCATAGCAGCATTATTCATAATTGACAAAAGTTGGAAGGAACCTAAATGTTCAACAGAACAATGGGTAAAGAAACTTTGGTATATAAATACAATGGAATGTTATTCAGCCATAAAAATGAATGAAGTCTTGTTACATGTGACAACATGGATGTACCTTGAAGACCTCATGTTGAGTGAAATGCCAGACACAAAAGTTTAAATATTGTATGATCTCACTGATTTAAAATAATTAGAATAAGCAAACTCAAAAAGTCAGAATCTAGAAAATAGTTTACCATGGTGTGGGGTGAGTATAGGGAATGGGAAGTAAGGCTTAAAATGGACAGGGTTCCTATTTGGAATGATGGAAATATTTTGTTTATGGATGGTGGTGATGGCAATGCAACATTGTTAACATAACTAACAGCACTGAAATATGTATCTAAATATGTTTAAAAAGGTGAATTTCTGGATTGTACATATGGTAGAATAGTTTTTTAAAAAAATCCATGAAACTACACACAAAAAATTGTGAACCCTAAGTTAAACCATAATTATACAATAACTTTTCATTGTACAGTTATGAAAATGTTTTATATTATCAGTTGTAACAAATGTTTCAAACCAAAGCAATGTGTTAATAATAGGGTAGTACATGAGATTCCTGTATTTTATGCATGATTTTTCTGTAAACCCACAAGTTCTCTAAAGAAATGAAGTAAATGGAATTAGTCAAAAAGAGTAAGGGAAAGGAAGAAGGAAAATCAAGAAAACCCTGAAAGAGTGAAAAGAAGTACAAATAGAATTTAAAAATCAGTGCAAATAAAGTAGTAGAGAGAAATGGATTTGTTCATTAAGATCCTCTCAGTTTCAATAAAACAAATAATAATGAAAGTACAAAATCCTCATTACAAGATTAATGTTCATTACAAGAGTAATTATAGGTAACAACAAAGCCCCCAAATTAGGAAAATTGGATAAAGTAATACATTATTGAAAAATGAATTTTCCTGTGATTCATAATTCTCATAAATGAATGGAAAGACAGGTAAATAATCAGCAAGATAGATAGTATTTGAATAATATCATGTAAAAAGTCATAGAAATCTGAACCAATATACATATTTTATTAGCATATATATAAATAATTACTAATTGACTGCTAGTCAGAACTAGTCAGAAAGATTAAAAGAGTCTGAGTCTGAGCAGCTGAAACAAATCTAGGTGGTACTTCTCTTAGGCATCTTGCTATATAAGGAAAATAACGACTATTGGTTTATAAACTGTTAATTGTGTTTTCTGGTATTTTCAGTCAAAGAATTCCTAACAAAGAAAAAAATACACCAAATTCAGGATGACAGTTTTCTGCTACAGCATATGCCTTCTCTAAGACCCATAACATCTCTGTGTTAGGAATTTAATATGTCTTTGTATATATAAATACTGTAGTAGTATTGTTAATTTTTGTTCATGTTCTGGTGGTCTTCCCTAAGCCTAATTTTCCCATTAGTTGTTTCATTTGATGAATATTTATTTATATACATTTCCTCAATCATATATAAATGTATGAACATAGTTATATAAATTCCACTTATATAATTTACATATAGATCCATAAATATATGGCATTGTAATAGGAACTGAAAATGATAGGGAACAGGGTTTCAACCTTTTAGGTGACAGTTTTTATGTTCAAACTTTTAATTTAAAGGAACATAATCATCTGTCCAAATGTTAGCATTATGTAAGTCTATGGTTTTGTTTTGTAGTCCTCTGAATGTTCCATATTTTGAGAATTCCAAAATTTGGTTGAAATTTCAAAGATGTTTTATAATGTCATTGACCATTGTAATTAGTAAGACATGAGATTTCCAATTGATTATGCCAAGCACGTGGACTACAAACATTGAAACAGTTTTCAATTCCTGGAGTGTCAGAGTCTTGAACCTTAGAAGATAGTTAGTTAAACTGGAATGATGGTGAATGGGTGATATACCATCCATTTCATTCTCCTTCACTCCACTTTTTTAAACCCTTTTCCCCTGCAGAAGAAATGCCTCCCTTTACTTCCCTTATCTTCTTGCATATCAAATGCTGCATATGTAAGTGTTAATGGAGATGGGGAAGTGGTGGTTGTAGGTGAGAAAGGAGTACTGTATAAATTAGCAGTATCTAAGCCAAATATAACTGCATAAACAACAATATTTATGTAGGAAACGTAGTGCTGCTTTTGCTTACAAATCTGTACTTCTCTTTCTTCTGTTAAACGTATTTCCAAGTAAGGTAGAAGCAATTGAATAAACTTGGTCAGAAAGGGAATGAATATCAGTAGTATGGTCCCCCTTAAAATGAATAAGGCAATTTTTCTTTCTTTGTTGCCAATTGTGTGATTTGATGATGTTGAAGTTTTTGACACCTTGAGTTATATCTTTTATATTTATGCATTGTTTGTTGAGAATTTGTTATTCGTTTACTGTCCAGGTTTTTACTTAAATAGATTTCACTTCCTCCCAGGGCTAAACAAAGAAAAAAAAAATCCTTTTATTAGCATGTAAAAAAGAATATTATTTTTGAATGTGGAGATCAATTTGGGGAGTATTGCCATCTTAGCATAATTAAATCTTCTCAACCGTGAGCATTGAATGACTTCCGTCTATTAGGGCTTCTTTAATTACTTTGAACAATGTTTTTAGTCTTCAGTGTACAACTCTTACTTTTTTTTGGTAAATTAATTCCTAAACATTCCTTTTTATGGTATTATAATGGAATTGCTTTCTTAATTTCATTTTCAGATTGTTCATTGCTACTGTATAGAAATACAATTGATTTTTGTATAATCATCTTGCATCTTGTTAACTTGCTGAACTCATTTATAATTAGTTCTAATACTTTTGGGGGGGATTCCTTGGGATTTTCTATATACAAGACAATTTTATCTGCAACTAGGCATAGTTTTTGGTCTTCCTTTCCAATCTGGATCCCTTTTGATTAATTTTCTTACCTAATTGCCATTGGCAGAAATTCAAGGAAAATGTTAATAATCATGGGGAGAGCAGACATTCTTGTCTTGTTACATATTTTAAGCCGAAAGCATTCAGTCTTCCACTATTAAGTATGATGTTACATTGGGGTTCTCATAGATATTCTTTATCAGTTTGAGATATTTATCATGAAAGTGAGTTTGATTTTTTCAAATGCTTTTATTCAGTATCTATTGAGAGGATCATGAAGTTTTCATCCCATTTTCCATTGAAATGGTATATTGCAATAATGGCTTTTCATATATTGAATCACTCTCGCATTTCATGGATAAATCGCAGGTGATCATTGTGCATAATCCTTTTAATATGTTGCTGGATTCATTATGCTAGCATTTTGTTGAGGATTTTTGCATAAGGGATATTAGTTTTCTTTGCTTGTGATGTCTTTGTCTTTGGTATCAGGATAATTCTAGTATCATAGAATAAGTTTGGAAGAGTTGAATGTTTTGGAATAGTTGATGAAAAGTTTGTGTTAATTCTTCTGTACATATATCTTAGACTGTACCAGAAAGCTATCAAGGGATGCACTTTTCTTTATGGGAAAGTTTTTCATGACTAATTCAATCTCTACTTTTGGACTACTCATATTTTCTTTTTTTTCTTAAGTTTGGTATTTATGTCTTTCTAAGAATTTTTCTGGCATATAATCTATCCTGGATAATTTTTCCATTTGCACTTGTGAAGAATTTATATTCTCTTTTCTTGGGTGGAGTATTCCACAGATTACTATTAGGCCTAGTTGGTTTAAAATATTGTTCAAATTTTCTATTTCCTTGTTGATCTTATGTCTAGTTCTATCATTATTTAAAGTGGGATAGTGAATTCTCCAAAAATTATTGTTGTATTGTCTTTTTTGCTTCAGTTCTGCTAGTGTTTGCTTTACCTAGGTTGGGACTTTGTGGTTAGATGCATTTATATTTAAAATTGTTTTGTCTTCCTATTGTATTAACCCTTTTATCATTATAACATGTCCTTTGTCTCTAGTAACAATTTTTGTCTATAATCTGCTTTGTCTGATCTTAGTACAGCCACTCATGCTCATTTTTGTTTTTTCATCTTACGTCATTTTTCATTCTATTTTGTCTCTTAATTTTTAATGTGTGTCTTTCAGACAGCATATAGTTGCATCATTGGTTGTTGTTTTGTTTTTTTGATTTTTTAATCCATTCTGTGAATCTATGCCTTTTTTTAGAGTGTTTAATCAATTCACATTTAATGTAATTGAGAAGTTAGGATTAACATATTCATTTCTGCTATTTATTTTCTATCAGTCATTTCTTTTTTCTTCCTCCATTCCTCTATTGCTGCCTTCTTTTTGTAAATAGTCATTTTCCAGTGTACTCTTTTGATTTCCTTATTAGTTGCTATATATTTTTTGAGTTTTTGTTAGTAGATTCTCTGGGGATTCCAATTAACATCTTCACTTAAAACAATCTAGTTTGGATTCATATCAACTTGATTTCAATAGAATACAAAAACTTTTCTCTAATAAAACACTGTTTTGTCTTCCCTCTTTTGTGCTAATATTTTCACAAATTGCTTTTTTTATGTTATAGTTCCATCAACACAGTTTCATAATGACTGCTTTATACAGTACTTTTTGAAATATGAAAGAAGGAAAAAAGCATTTAAAAATGCATTTATGCTTTAAAAAATACTTATCTATATCTTTACTTTTACCAGTGCTATTTATTTCTGCATGTGGATGTTATTTTGAAAACAAAGTGTTTTTCATAGAAAATCTTGACTTGTAAATGATATTGGTGATTTCAGACTCCACCTACCTCCAGATTTTAAGCCATTATTAGATTATTTTAAAATTGGCCTTTAATTTTCCATTTATATATTGAAGATATGTATGGATACAGCATATATAGATTTATAGTTTTATAATGATGGTGGAATGCAAGTTGAACACATCAATATATCATTGACTAAAAAGTATAGAATCTTTAATTATTCTATAGGTATTGTGTTTTAATATATTTATTTATTTTTAAATTTTTTAATTTTTTTGGTTTTTATTTTTATATTTTTAAAGAAGCTTTAGATTACATAAATGTTATCTCAAAAATATAGGGAAATCCCATATACCTCACCCCTTCCCCACACACACATTCCCTATTAACAACATCTTTCATTAGTATGGTGTATTTGTTATAATTGATGAACACATATTGAAGCATTGCTACTAACCATGGCCTATAGTTTGCATTATGGTTTACGCTTTGCACCACACAATTTTATAGGTTTTCGTAAAATGTATAATAGCCTACACTAGCTGTCGCAATTTTGCTAAATTCTCTCAAGAGATTGTATTTTTTATTTCAGTTTAGACTTCTATAGTTTTGTGAACCAAGTACTTAAATAAAATTACATAAATTCATAGTACAATGTGGACTCTCTAACAGACTTCAGAAAAATTTAGTCCTATCCAGGGTGACCTTCATAAGTACCCAGTTATGCCACTGCTTACCTGCCTTTTCTGGGCCCTGCCTATTGTTGGTTACAGTCATGTAGTTGTGCTACAGATCATTTAAAGTGAGAAGCACTCATAGATAATAATATTATTTTTACATGATGCTTACATAATAATATTGTATTATACAACAGTAATGTCAGAATACTGTGTATTAAAATATATACTCAATGCTTTTATTTCTCAATTGCTTATGAGTATCTTAACACGTTAATATTTGCATAGGTGAATTTATATCAAAATGCACATTCAGAAATTTCTTGAGGGAGAATTTGGGCAAGTTAATACAGAGGAAAAGTTGAAATTGATTGTAAAACCTTTTATGCCAAGTAAGAATAGAAAATGAAATTTAAAATATGTATACAAAATATATAGACATAGAATAAGATATAGCAAAAGTATTTATGCCTCTGTTTTTCCCAATCAGTTATTTAGGATAAATATACAAAATCTATAAGCCATATCAACTTAATACTGTATTTAAACATGAATAGTTCATATCATCCCCAGTTTTTATCAGCAAGTACTCATGTATGTACAGTACAATCTTGTGATTAATAATTTATTTTACATTTTTGATGTTTGAAATTTTACTTCATATTTCCAGATTTATTTTTTTAAGTTTTGAGCCATCAAGTAACATTTGAACAAGGTATGATGGCTCAGCACCTCTCTTCCCAAAAAGATAGCTCAGGTAAAATAATCATGTACTTCTGACCTTTAAAATGTAATACTCCGGTGACTGCCAAAAGGCCAGTTGGATGCTTTATTGCGCTGCTGCTCTTTCACATGTAATACTCAGGAGTTGACATTTATAAAACTACCGGTGTATTCCATTGACATCCTAATATCTGAGGTGTTATATGAATTTAAATAATATAATGGCTATGTAAGTGTGAAGAGAATAAAACAAAGATAGTTTGAAAGAAAGGAAATGACATTTTGTCAGTTATTTAGATACCATTATAAAATTATCTACTGGAAAAATACAAAATGGTATTCATTTTACTCAAAGCAGTAAACCATTCAATGAAATCAGTGAAAAAAAAAAAAGCATACAACTTGTCAAACACAAACGTAAAATAGTTTTAACTCACACTGTTAATATTTTTATTCACATTCCCTTTATATATCACTGAATATAACAGGTATTTGTCAAATATTTTCCCATACAGGGCAAATGGGAGATCTATATGTACTGTCAAAAAATTACTAAAATGCTTTTGTCAAATTTGTGGGCTTCATCTAGACCACCAGTGGATATTTTCCAAAGTATAATGAATGATTTTAGCTAAAACCAGGCTAAAGCATTTTCAGTCACCAAGTGTGTAAGCATAGATTTAACAGTCCTTTGAATATCTTCAAGATTGTAATTACACAGAATTTAACTTTGGGTCAATGGACATTTATATGTTATCTGCTTATTTATATTTTAATATGTTATTTAATGTGTTATTTAAAATTTGGAATAATTTTGACAAATTTATCCATTATTTGCATTAAATATTACTATAGTTCTCATATCTTTAATTCTTGATATCCTTATCAGTAATAGGAACTGTATATCCAGGTAGAAAATTCTTACTGAATTCAACTTGATATTTATATAATAGTCACAGTAATAAGCAAACTTATTTTAATTTAAATACACTTTCAGAAAATATGAAATATCAATTTTCATTATATTTAAGAATCAGTGCATTTTACTGCAATATAAAAGAAACTACCTGCAAAAATTTAGATTTTGGGCAACAAATTGACCAATGCCGTATTTTTAATAGACAACCATATACACCTACTTACAGAAGAATAAAAGCCTCAGAAAAATGCCATCTGTATATTTATTCACTCTTCCATACCTATACACACAAAGCATTCTGTGTTTTATTTTAATAGTTAAATATGTCATTTTGCTACATGCGTAGTGGAGATACTCTGGTCTGTTATGTTCTTTCCTAACTGAGGTGTAAATCTTTGAGGGTACATAAGACTAAAGCTTGTTTAAATTTCACCTGGGCATCTTTTTGGCAATGAATATCAGCTAGTGACATTCATTGAATTAACTATGGGGTCCAATTAAGTTCCAATTTTTTGACAAATAGTAATAGAGAAAAGAAGATTTAACACATAGATAAATGGCTTGCAATCTAGTTAGTGAGTCAAAATTTATTATTATTATTTTAAAATTTTTTGTTAGTAGATTTTCTCTGTCCTTGGGTGAAGTCTTACAAACAGTTGAGTTATGGAAAGGAAAAGATAGTAAATGTGCAGGTGCTCTAACACATACGGAGTACACAATGTAAACTGTGGAATAAGTGTCGGAGATGCAGCGAATTTGAGATTGAAACAGGAAGAATGGAGCTTGGAAAAGAATTCCCTATAAACAAAACTTTTTGAAAATAGCAAGCCATCAGTAAAAATAAATTAATGAATAAATAAAAAATAGTTTTAACTTCTAGTTATATTTTAGTTGTAAAAACTACTTTTGAATTATTCTTTGCATCTCTATATGTTAAAAGTTTTAAATAACTTTTAAAAACATAACAGAAGAGTTCCTTTTAGCCTGACAATAAGTGGAAGCTTAATCAGGAAACTAAAATAATTCTGTATGCTTAAGCATACATAGTTGGAAGATGTGCTTAAGAGAAGGACACCGTGAAAGTGGGAAAAATTATGAAGTAGCTTGTAAATCATTTTAAGTTCTCTTACTATATTCAAAAGGATAAGGATTTTCCACTGTTAGCAGTCTATGATTTTAAATATATATATCCACAATTTCCAAAAGAAAGTTTATGTCCAGTTTTACAGACTTTCAAATTCCCCACTATTTATTGTGAGTTCAGTTGCTGTTTACTTTATTTGAATTTTTAAAAAAAGGAATTGCAAGCTCTTCTTGTTTTATTTTTACTTTTCTAAGCAATTTTAATGATCATATGATTTAAATCTAAATCTCTTGGAAGTTCATAATAACATACTGCATGTAAAATACAATAGACCAAGTTGTTGAAACTAAAATTATAATTATGTAAAAAATAAAATGGACAGTTTTTTAAAGAAAACATTCAAGGTGAATCTGAAATAAAAAAATCTGCTACTTTCATTTTCTTTTCTTTTATATTCAGATATGAGGTTTGCATAGTTTTGTATTAATGCATGGTATATGTTTGAGTGCATTTCTAATTTTATCACATTTTAAAATGTAGAACAAAATGAGGGGTTAACATAAACATTATAATGCTTGGAAATAATAGTCTATCTAGTGGGTTAGAACAATTGAAAAAAGATAAATGTTGGTGACATTTCAAGAAGAAAAAGGTTTTTTATTGTTCCCCAAGATACATTACATGCAATAGTAAATAGCTATCATCATATCATCACATAATGGGTTAGAATATATATGAAAACAAAGGGATGGCAAAAAATACCAATAGTAAACTAATTAGTAAAATTAGCACATCAAAAGAACAAAGTAGGAAAAAGACATAGAATGTGAAAACAGAAGGTCAACTTGTTAATTTTATAAGAAAACAAGAGTGATGAATTAGACATTTTCATTCAGGTAGCTCTCTAATTTCTTTTGGGAAAAAATGAGTTCTTAGACACAGAGTAATAGAGAGAGTAAAAAAGATTTAACACATAGATAATTTGCAAGTAAGCTTAAAATGCATTGAAAAGTTCTTTTTGATTTTACATGGATATTGTATCATGGCTTTCTCTCTATTGTTTTTTCTTATGTTGGCTAATTTTTCATGAAATGCACATCATTCCTTCATTATGAAGCCTATTAACATATTGCAAACTAGATTGCTTGTTAATATACTATATTTTCAGACTCTGGAAAAACAATTAAAAGATGTTTCCTGGAAAAGAAGTATATACATTTTTCTAAAATAATAGTAATCAAAACTTAGGTCATCATGGCAGCATAGAGTTGAAGTGTTTGTGCTATTTTGCTTTCAAAAGTTATTCGCCATTGTTTTTCTGAATCCATTTTCAAAAGTTGTAGCAGAGCTAAATAAGATTGAGAAGAAACAAAGATACAATGGCTATGTCCATGGTCACATGGTATTTCTAAGAAGGCATATTAAAAACTAAAAATGGTGTTTTAAGAAAAAGGGGTCTTTGTTTTTAAAATAGAAGCACTTTTATTTTTGAGATGTTCCATTACACAACACAAGTGGTTAATTAGCATCATGTGCCTTGTTTTTTATCACTAAAGATAAGAGAAAAACCTTTGGATTGGATACATTTTGAGGAGTGTAGCTTAATAATTTGCAATAGATTAAATACAGAATATTGTAGTACTTAAGAACAGGCTTGCTTTTGCTTACAAAAGTATATTTTCACTCTTAATCTGCGTATTTGAACCATTACATTTTCAATTCAGAGGGTTTACTAATAATAACTAAAACCTGGGGTCAATAACATGTCTTTCTACTGTGAAATGTATAAACAAAATAAGACATCAAAATACAAACAATGGAATACTATTATTCAACAAAATGGAATAGACTACTGATACATGTGGTAATGTAGGTGCATTCAAAATGCATTTTGTTAGGGGAAACAATCCACACTAAAATGGCTACATGCAAAATTATTCCATTTATATGACATTCTTTCAAATGCTAAATTGTAGGAATAAGGTCTGAGGGAGGACAAAGGACTTGACTACAAAAGGACATTGGGAAAAATTTTAGAATGTGTACCTCTTATATACCAATATTTGTGGTAGTTATAAGACGTTATACAGCTTCAAAATTTTCAGAACTGTGTGAATTTAACTGTATGTGTTTTACGGCTTAATTTTAAAAATAGAAAAAATACATATTCAATACTTCATAAAAAGCCTGGCATGTGGTAAGTGTTCAATCACTATAACCTAATATTATACCAGTTATTGCCTAAAAACATGTAAAAATGAACAGATATATAAAATTTTAAAAATAGAAAAACTTTTTTATCAAACAATTCCAATTGCCATTACTTCACTGCCCCTTACTCTGTCTTTAAAAACATCCTTTGTGGAACAATTCTCTAAAATTAAAAAAAAAAAAAAATTATGTCTCCAAGGTGCATTTTAATTCACCATTTGAATAAAATATTACACATTGCTGCATTAATGTAATATCTCTTTAGTATAAAACTAGTTTAAAATACATCCAAATAGAATTTGAACACTAGTGTTCAGTGAATTGTACATGCAGCTTTTTGAATTACATTTTCTAGAACCAGGTTTCTTCTACCTTCTCAACATTCTTTTAATATTATCGTCGTTGTCAAACCAGTATGCCTCTACAAGAATTAGCTTGTGAGTACAATCTGAAATTGAATATTATTTTAAAAACCTTCTTAACATCCAGTATCTTTTAGTTTTGAAGTGAAACAGAAATAATTATCTTGGTATTATATTTTTTTCTAAGTATGTCATAGATACTAAAAATGATATTGACTACTTTTACTCAGTTTTTAAATGTACAAAACCTCAGAACAAACATATTTACTCTAAAGGAATTATAGTGTCTGAATATGCAATATATGGTAACATTGGTGAACTTTTTATTAAACTACTGATTAGTAAATTAAATTATAATGTGTTTTGAATAGGAAGGTAAAACTCTTAGCCAAATTTCAGCCAAATTAAAATATTATATCAATTTTTACTAAATACAATTATATTAATTATAATAATTAAGATGGTTTCATTTTCAGACCTATGAGAAACTAAGAGGGCAAGGATATATCTATAGCTCCAGCATTACTTAGGAAATATATGATAATTTATCAGAAATATCAATTGATTAGGACCTAGAAAAACTTGTGTCCTAATCTTGGTTTAGCTTATTATTATTATGTAATCTTGGAAATTTATTTAACCTTTACAATCTTTAGAATTTTAATCCGTGAAAAAAAATCTATTCTTCCAAATGGAATATTAAAATGTTTAAATTCAAATTCAGTTGGAGACTATTTATATGTGTGTTCGTGTGTATGTTCTAATATACACATATATTATATATCTATAATATATATAAGTTTGTAAATGTAATTGTATTTGATGAAATTTATAAGTTGAGAATTTAAATTCTCATTGTTCAAGCTGAACCATTTCATCTGCTTTAAGCAGCCTAGGAAATGAAAACAAATGCTAATCATGAAGATTATTTTTTTGTGTGTGTGTAATAATTTAAATATATTCAATATGTTGTGATAAATGTATTTTGACATTTGTTATCTAAAGGAATAGTTGTTTCTAAAAACAGCTCTCCCACCCTTCTTGATATTCCTCTCCCATGGAATTATATAGGTCATTTTTATTTTATGTACATTGTAACTGTCCACTTTTCTGATGTGTAATGGAGTGTGAAGTGACTTTAGCGAGGTTATTGAGGAAACCATATATAGGAGGAGAAGGGAAGATTAGTTAGCAAAGTATCAGAGTTATGAAACAAACAGAGAAAAACAAATAAACCCTACTGGGAATGGAGGTGATGCTCCCATTTTGATCCTTTTTGACCTTCAAGTTTAGCAGCTTCCATCTCAACCACTCTCCCTCTCTCTCTGTCTCTTTCTCATTTGCCTACCATGGGAGCTTCATACTTTGCATTAGAAAAACCAAAGGCTTAGCGTTTCTAGAAACTCCTATATTCACTAGAAACCACAGCCCATTTTAAACTGGAAAACTTTGGTTCAATGATATAACAAACTTAATTTTATGATCACATAAAATTAAAATTTAAGAAAATAATAAAATATCAACAGAACAGATGAGGGTAAAGTGATAAAGTGTTATAACTAATATATGAGACAAGGACTTTTACGTATAATAATGAAGTAGTTTACAAATCAACAGGAAGAGAGAACACTCAAAAGAAAAATGAGCAAAGAATATGAAAAAAGAAAATAGAAGAATAGTTGATAAGACCAATATATATGTGAAATATTCAACTCCTCTAGTAAACAGAGAATTATATATTACAATAACAAAATGTTTATTTTTCAGTGACACACAAATGGCAAGATTGATAAAAATTCAATGTCAGTGAGAAAGGATGTTTTTAAATTTTCATTGAATTATGTATTGGTATAGACTTTGTAAATAAATATTTTGCAGAAACTAACCTACTGAAATGTATATACATGTGAAAAATATATGTATGTCAGGCTAAAGAAAAGATATTATTGTTTATAAAAGCAAAGCAGCAGAAACAATAAAAACATCTTACAATATCAAAATGTTTGAATCTATTATGATTAAATAATTATGTATATTCAAAATGAGCATCTTCAAGCATATTGCTTTTATTCCAAATGTACAACTAGAGAATGATCACCAAAGCATGACATAAAATTTTAAAGAAATAGGAAAGTGTGCTGTAGAACTGCATGCATTTTATGATTACTTCTTTAAAAACTGTATTTTCGTTATTCTTCTGTGGTAGAAAATCCTACTCATGGTGGAAAATGAGTAATTTTTGGACATCTGATATTTTATTGTTTGTGTTCACTTTTATCTTAGATCATTATTTTTTAAAACCCTTTTTTTATGCACTTGTTTTCACATAACACTAATCTTAAAAATTGGCCCATTTAAGTACATAAAGTGCTTATTTATTCCTTTTCCGTTTGCATGGTATTCCAATATATGATAAAACATAATTTTATTGAAGAGCATTTACTTTTCCCAATATTTTACTAATCAAATAACCCTACAATGAACATACTGTACATATATCATTTTGCACAATTCAAGTATAGAAAAACATATATATATATATATATACACACACACACACACACACCCCCAATAGTCAGTTTCCCATATTGTTAATATCTAACATTAGTATGGTACACTTGTCACAACTAATGAGCCAATACTGACACAATTTTTATTAAAGGTCATACTTTATTCAGAATTCCATTATTTTTACCTAATGTCCTTTTACTATTCCAGCATCCTATCTAGGACAAAGCATTGCATTTATCATCATTTCTTCTTAGGTTCCTCTTGGCTAGAACAGTTTCTCAGACTTTCTTGCTTTTCAGACTGATGGTTTGAAAGGAACTTGTCATATATTTTATATATGGTCCCTAAATTGGGTTTGTTTGTGTTTTTCTCATGATCAGAATGTGGCTATGGGTTACATGGTATCAAAAGTGCATATTATCAACAGGATTAACTACTGTTGTTGTTAACTTTGCCACCTGACTCAGGAAAAGTCTGTCATGTTCTTCATGATAATTTCCCTTTCTGTACTGTATTCTTTGGAAGCCCCTATGAGTGGCCTACATAGTGGATGAAGAATTACCACCCCCTGAGGGTATGGTAGCCACATAAATTATTTGGAATTCTTCTGCATGGAATATTTTTCTACTCTGTCCTATCTATTTTAGTTATTTATTTATTCAAACATTTAATTATATTGATATGTATTCATGGATATTTATTTTATAATTTAGATTATGATTCAATATTATGTTGTTTTATGTGTTTTCCAACTTTGTCCATTGTGAGTTCTTTCAATTGACTCCTGTGTCCTCTTATACATCACTGTGGTGGTTTGGAACTATATGTACCCCAGAATAGCATGTTCTTAATCTTTAATCCATTCTGGTGGGTGTGAACCCATTGTAAGTAGGAGCTTTTGATGAGGTTACTTCAGTTAAGTTATGGCCCACCTCAATTAGGATGGGTCTCAATCCTACTATTGAAGTCCTTTATAAATGGAATAAAATTCATGCAGAGAGAGAGAAATCCACAGAGGGAGGAGCCAGAAGCTGAAATCAATGGAACTGAGAAGAGAAGGGAAGGGCCAGATGCCTTGCCATGTGACAAGATAAGGACCAAGTATCACCAGCAGCCCACCCTAGAACACCACAGTCTCCAGGGAGAAAGCATCACCTTGATTTGCAATTTTTCTTAGCCTTAAAATCGTAAGGCAATAAATTCCCATTGTTTAAGTCAAATTATTTCATGATATTTGGTTGAGCAGCCAAGGAAACTAAAACAATTGCTATCAGTTTTAGTGGTGGTGGTTTCGTTTTTTGCTTTGTTTTGATTTCTTTTAGCACTTCCTTACTTTATGGAACTACAAGATGCTGCAGGCTCATGTTATGTATTTCCTGCCCAATCCCATATTCAGCCACTTCTCTAAGTTTCTCTGGTTCTTTTTATTGGAGAATGGTGTTAAGAACCAAGATCTTAGCACCTTGGTTAAGGTGTTAAGGTGCTGGTCTAGGCCACCTCAGCTCATAGATAAAGGAAATATATGTATATAATTCATGTATATACATGTGTCTATAAATATTTCTATAGGTATCCATCCCAATTTATATTAGCTAACGATGAGTTCGTATTGATATCTCCAATTCTAATCTAGTACCACATGTATTATCCTAGCTTACCCCTACTCATGTTTGCTTATCTATAAACTCCCACTCCATTGGTGATAAACCTGGCTCCCATCACTCACTGTCTACTTACTTAATTGTCCAGTTCCAGTATAAGGCATAATGGTTTCAGAACTGATTACTGGTGCTCCACAGAAAAACGACCTTCACCAAATAAAACACAGTGCTGTGCAATTCCTTCTGCCATTAGAATTACAGACTACAATCATTTTCAAACTTACCCCACTCAATTCTGTAAGATTATCTCAAGCATTTGTAATTACAGTTAGATTCTTTTTACACAGCCTGCATTTCATCCTAGGATTCCCCCAAACTCTTAAATATTTTTTGAAATATGCATGCATTAAGGTTCATTCTTGTCTTTGTAAAATCCACGAGTCTGGACAAATACATCATGTCATGTATCTCCTATTACAGTATCATAAAGAAGCTTTACCACTCTGTGTATGTCAATTCTCCACTTTGTCCCTCTCTAAACCCTGACCAACACTGAACAATTTATGGTCACTACAGTTTTGCCATCTCCAAAATGTTATATAAATGAAAGAATAGTATGTAACCTTTTCACAATGGTTTCTTTCACTAAACAATGGTATTTAAGATTCATCTAGGGTTTTTTGGTGGCTTGATAGCTTTTATCACTGTATATTATATCATTTATTAATATACCAGCATTTGTGCTAAAGATTTTCTTCTATGTTGCTATTGTGGAGTAGGTGTGTGAACACAGGCTCAGGCACAACAAAGACTTTCACCAAATGACCATATATCACTTACATAGAATCAAGTGTCAAAAACATCAGGGGAAGAAATCCCATTGTGGCCCATCTCCTGGGAGACCAACTGCTTGGGTCAGGATTGGTTGATGGCAGGTCTGTATATACCACTTAGCATTAGAAATGAGAGACAAATCTATGCTGCCCAAGGGTGGAGTATTTATACCCCAGGTGGAAGGGGCCATGCCACTGAGCTAAAAGTAACCTTGTGCAGAGTTACCACCCTGATAAGCAGCTGGGGTTGCTTGTTCCTGGTCCAAAGTATGGCCAAGGGGTTCCATTAGACCTAATGTCTTGTCTCTCCCATCTTGTGGAAACCTATTAAAACATCTGCATACAAAGAAAAGGAAGGGTATAAGAAGGACTGCGAGATGGCTGCTAAGCTTATCCGTGACTTCTCCAGCAGTTATCTAGAAGTTTTTAAGTTTTGTTTTAAAATTTAGATCTATAATATAATTAAAGTTAATTTTTTATATAGTATAAGGTATGTGTCTAGTATTTTGCTTGTTTGGTATTTTTTTTATTTTTTGCATATGGGTATCCAAATGTCCCAGCACCATTTGCTGAAAAGGCTGTCTTTTATCCATTGAATCCCCTTTCTGCCTTTACCAAACTTAGTTAACCATATTTGTGTAGGTCTACATCTCGGCTTTTTATTCTGCTTCATTGATTTATACTTTTTTTTTTTTTTTAACCAATTCTACACTAACCGGATTACTGCTGATTTAAAGTAAGGGTTGAAATTGGCTAGCGTGGATCTTCCAACTATGTTCTCCTTTTAGTATTGTGATGGCTACTCTAAGTCCTTTGCCTTTCCATGTAGTAAGTTTTAGAATCAGTTTGTTGATAGCTACAAAATAGTTTGCTACAATATTTTTTTTTCTTAAACAATGGGAATTTAATGGCGCATAGTTTTGAGGCTAAGTCCAAGTCAAGTCCAAATCAAGATCTTATTAAGGCAATTTTTGCTCCAAAAGACTGGCATTCTGGGGCTGGCTGCCAGTCATCCCTGGTCCTGGGCTTCTCTGCTACATGGCAGTACACATCGTTGTGCCTCTCCTGGCCTCTCCCTTCTCTTCCTGGTTCCATTGACCTTAAAGTTCTTTTTTCTTAATTAGAGATGTTATAAATTTACAGAAAAATCATGCATAAAATACAGAGTTCCCATATACCACCCTATTATTAACTACTTGTATTAGTGTGGTACATTTGTTACAATTCATGATAGTGCATTTTTATAATTATACTATTAACTATAGTCCATTGTTTACAATAGGGTTCACTGTTTGTATTGTACAGTCCTATGCTTTTTAAAAAAATTTATTCAGTCACAAATACAACCTAAATTTTTCCTTTTTAACCACATTCAAGCATATAATTCAAATATATAACAGTGTTGGTAATTATATTTGCAATTTTATGCTACCATCACCACCGTACATTACCAAAACTTTACTATCAACCCAAAGAGAAATTCTGTGCAATAAAAGCATTAAATCCCATGGCTCTCTCTGTCTGAATTTCACTCTGCTTATCAAGACTCCAGTATTAGGATTAAGACGCATCCTGATTGATTTGGGTCTCATCTTAACTGAAGTAACCTCATCGAAAGGCCCTACTTGAAATGCATTCACACCACAGAAATGGATTAAGTTTAAGAACATGTTTTTCTGGAATACATGGTTCCAAACCACCATAAACCTTAAAGTGTATGCTGTTTGCCTTTCTCTAGTTCAACTCCCTCTTGTCTCTTTCAGACACCTCTTTAAACTCAATCAATTTGACACACCAAATTCTACTAGTGGAAGTTCTCACACTTCTGGATCTCACATAATATTACAGGTTCAAGAACAATAAGCCTTGATCCAATGGTAACTGAACAGAAAAATAACCTTTTCTTTGAGTGAACCATTTACTAAATTGTAGGCTGTTTTGTTAGAAACCAACAAAATCTGCACTCTACCCATTTATGGAGGGAGATAAATTGATGGTCAATCAATAAAGGGATTTCCTTTCCTTTAATGAATTTTGGTTGGGCTTATACTGAATCTAAAGATCAATTGGGAAGAACTAACTTCTTAACAATACTGAGTTTTCCAGTCTACAAACATGGATCCCTCTCCATCTATTTAGAACATTTTTTTACTTCTTTCATCAGCATTTTGTAGTTTTCTGCATGCATATCTTATACATTTTGCTAGGTTTATATGCAAACACTTCACTGTTTTGCTGCTAATATATTTCATTTTAATATTTTGGATTTCAGTTGTTCACTGCTAGTATATAGAAAAGCAATTGTCTTTGTATATGAACCTTGCTGTAATCATTTTTTATTTCCAAGAATTTTTCTTTTGATACTTTAGAGTTTTCTACATAGATAATCATGTCATCTGTAAACAAAGATACTTTTTTCTTCTTTTCCAATATCTATAACTTTCTATCTTACTCATCTTATTGCAATAGCTAGGATGTCCTGTTTCATGTTACATAGGATTGTAGAGTGAAGACACCCTTTCCTTGTTCCCAGGATTCAATTCAATATTAAAATTCAGTATTAGATTTGAGTTAGGCTATTTGTATATCTTTTCTTAGACCAAAGTTTATCTGTTCTATTTCGAGTATATCATAATATTTCATCATGAATTGTCAAATTTTTTGGAATGATCTTTTTGATATATATTGCTAGGATCTAATGTTTTTCTCTTAAATACTCTGTTAATGTGAATTACATTCTTTGGTTTATGAATGAAGAACCATCTTTGAATTCCTCGAATATACCCTGTTGGACTTGATGTGTTATCAGTTTTATGCATTACAGGATTTGATTGTAAATATTCTAAGTGTTTTTGTGTCTATGTTCATAAGATATAATGGTCTGTAGTGTTATTGTTTTGTGCACTTGGTTTTGGTATTAGGGCAATGCTGGCTTCAGAAAGTGAGTTGGACAGTGTTTCTTTGATTCTGTTTTCTTGGATAGATAGTAGAAAGTTGGTATTATTTTTCCCTTAAATATTTGGTTGAATTCAGCATTGAAATCTCCTATGCCTGCTGATTTATTTTTTGGAAGTTTTAAACTTATTAATTTAATATTTTACCTTATATAGAGCTATTCAGGCTATCTATTTCTTGTTAACTGAGCTTTGGTAGTTTGCATCTTTCTGAGAATTGACCCATTTTATCTAAGTTATATTTTTATGGCACAGTATTGTTGGTAATATTCTCAGTGATCATTTTAATGGCTATACCATCAGTAGTGATGACTGCTCTTACATATCTGATACTGGTAAATTGTGTCTTCTCCTTTTTTTCCTTAGTTGGCTCTAGGTTATACATACCTATATTTTTAATATGAATGTCTACCAATCTTATTGGCATCTTCAAAGAACAAGGTTTTGGTTTTGTTGATTTTCTCTATTTTATATTTGATTTCAATTTCATTTATTTCTATTTAAATTTTTATTATTTACTTTCTTCAATTTGATTTACCTTTAATTTGTTTTTCTTTTTCTTGTTCACTGAAGTGGAAACTTGTGCTATTTATATTAAATTTTTCTTATTTTCTAATATATTCATTAATGGTATAGATTTCCCTCTAAGCACTGCTTTAGCTGTTTCCCACAAATTTTGGTATATTGTATTTTTATTTTCATTTGATTCAAAGTATTTTACTTCTCTTTAGAACCACCTTTTTTTGTTTCATCAATTATTTAGATGTGTGTTTATTAATTTCTAAGTATTTCCCAGTTATCTTTTATTTATTTCTAGTTTAATTCCATTACAATCTAAGAATATATTTTGTGTGATTTATGCTATTTTAACTTTGTTAAGGTATGCTTTATAGCCTAGAATGTGGTCTTTATTGCTGAATATTTCATGCGAACTTGAGAATACAATTTATTCTGCTGCTGGTGGTGGAGTATTCTAAAAATTTTAATTAGATAAGTTGATTGATATTGCTCTTCTGGTCATCCACATCCCTACCGATTTTCTGCCTGCTTTATCTATCAATTATTGACAGAAGGGATGTTAAAATGTCAATATATAGTGGTAGATGTACCTATTACTCCTTCACTTCTTTCAGTTTTTGTATCTTGCATTTTCCCTCTTGTTAAATGTGTATTTAAAGTGGGCTTCTTCATAGGCAGTGCCTAATAAAAGAAAACAGACCAAAATATCAAGCCCTCCATATTATTGCAGGTAACAAGGAATCTTATTCTTCAAAAATTGAAACATAGTGGCTACCATAGATTCTGAGAGGAGGGGAGGGAAGAATAGAATAGATGGAACATAGGGCATTTTTAGGGCAATAAAATTGTTTTGCATGATCTTGCAATAATGGATGCAGGCCATTTTAAATTTCATCAAAACTTATAAAAGTGTATGGTCCAAATGGTAAACCATAATGCAAATCATGGACCATTTAGTAGCAATGCTTCAATATTTGTACATCAGTTGCAACAAATGTACCATCCACATGTAAAATGTTATTAATAAGGGAGAGGGCAAAATGGGGAGGGCATTGGGCATATGGGAATTGCCTATATTTTCTATGTGACTTTTCTGTAACCTAAAGCTTCTTTGAGGAAAACTGAAAAAAAAAAAAAAAAAGACACTGGAGGAATATATGGAAGAACATTTCACTGCATATACAAGACAACAGATCTTACAGTAATGAAAGACAAAATGTCTAAAAAATATTTTTTATTTCAATTTAAAAAAATGTTTGTATTTTATTTGTCATTTTTAGAAATGTTATTTCATTTTTTTATTAATTTTATTTGGTTATTGTGTTGGCTTCAGTTTTGGAGAGGTTTTAGATCACAGAAGGGCCACACTGTGTCAGGGGAGGATCACTGGTGCAGGGTGTTGGTGAAGGGGGGATGCATGGAGAGGGGTTACCTTGGGCATACCTATAAGGCTTATGAATGTGTTAAAGTGTTCATGGGGCATTGTCACGGTGCATGGAGATTCACACAATAGTCCTAAGAATATCGAATTCCCATCCTGGGGAGCTCTGATACATTCTCTAAGGGGACAGCAAGAATCCCCTGAGTACAGGGGCATTAACTAGTGAAGGAAGATGGACCATTGACAGGCCCTTGATATTGATGACTGTACTTATGAACCTTCACTTTTGAAATTGAAATTTAGCATAGTATTTTATACTGCTTAGAAGTTACCTGCTGAAAGGCTCTTTGTTGCTCAAATGTGACTTCTTTCTAAGCCAAACTCAGGACTACCTTCCCCCTCACTCTTCAGCATGGGACTCCCTGGCATGGGGAGATTATTGCCAAATGCCAACTAGCAATGCATCTGGAAAAAAGCCTTGAATAGAAGGGGGAAATGGTAAATACAAATGAGTTTTCATGGCTAAGAGATTTCAAAGTGAGTTGGGAGGTCATTCCAGAAGTTATGCTTCTGCATGTCTCAGCAGGATCTCATTGACTGCCACAATACACAGTGTCTCAAACAGTGAAACTCTTGAGGGCTCTAGAGATATCCAGACATTATAAGCAGGGCAGATGGCTCAGGAATTTGGCACCCTGTCAGTGGGCCTTACTTTGGAATTTATGCTTCCCAGTGTAAAAGAGTTAGACTCATTAATCATTTCCTACATGTGGCTCTTCTGCCCCTTTTATTTAAACCTATAACTAGCACTATATTTGTTAAATGTATGTCCCAGAGACTTAAATCTTTGATCCGTCCATGTGCCAGTTGAGCCCTTCACTCAGCAGAGTTGCACACCTACTCTCCAGTTCATTGGACTTGCCCAGGAAAACTAACGAGATGATGATGAATAACACCCATCTCAAGGAATAGAAAGTGCCTGCAGCTGCAAGCAAGATAGTTCTAACCATCTGCCCCATGAGAGTTAAGTTCCCTCTCAATTAGAAGCAGAGTGGGCATCACCACCCCCAAATCCTCAAGATTGGAGAATAAACAATGGACTAAAGTAGACTCATTATTATTCTACTATAGACTTATTAGTCTATCAATGGAAGAACTTTCATCACTGATATAAAGGCAGTGGCCACCAGAGATTCTGAGGCAAGGGAGTGGGAAGAATAGGTATAATTTGGGGGCCTTTTTGGGACATTGCAATTGTCCTGCAAGACATTTTAATGATGGATACAGACTACTGTATATTTTGTCATAACCTACAAAATTGTGTGGGAGAGAGTGTAAAGTATAATGTAAACTATAGTCCACAGTTAGTAGCAATGCTTCAATATGTGTTCATTAATTTTAGCAAATGTACTACACTAATGAAGGATGTTGTTAATGTGGGAAAGTGTGGGAAGGGGAAGGAGTGGGGCATATGGGAGTCCCCTATATTTTCTATGTAACATTTATGTAATCCAAAGCTTCTTTAAAAATAAAAAAAAAAACTAATTAAAAAAATTATGAGGGCTTCTTATAGACAATATATAGCTGGGTCTTGTTTTGTTAATCCATTATGATAATCTCTGTATTTTAATTGATGTGTTTAGAAAATTCCTATTTAAAGAGATTATTAATACATTTAGATTGCTGTATATCATCTTGTTTTATATTCATTATCTTTTGCTATTGCTTCTCCCCTATACATTGATCTGTCTCCTCTGGTTTTAATTGAACATTTCATACACTTCAATTTTCTTTCTTCTATTAACAGATCATTTACACATAGATTTAAAAATTGCTATTGTTTTCTTTAGTGTTTCCAAGTCATATTTAAAAATATTCTAAATTCACCTTCAAATTACACACCTCTTGTGTAGTGAAGATACCTTTTTCATGAAGAATTCCAATTCTTTTCTTCCATCCCTTGTGAGATCACTGCCATTTATTGCAAATATCCATATGCCATAATCACCCCAATATTTTTACTATTACTTTTAATTGTGCTATCTTTGATAACATTTAAGAATAAGAAAAGTAAAAGATGTCATTTTACCTACATTTATTCCTTCTCTAATAATCTTTTCTTTACGTCGATCCAAGTTTCTGATCTATATAATTTTTCTTCTCCTAAAGAACTTCTTTTAACAGATCATGCATGGCAGCTCTGCTGGTGACGAATCACAGTTTTTATTCACATAAGAAATATTTTATTTCTTGTTCATTTTTCCATGGACTTAGAATTCTAAATTGGCAGTTGTGTTTTGTTTTGTTCTTTTAACACATTATATACTCACTCCACTCTTGTCATTTATATATATATAAATATATATAACATATATATATATATAACAGTAGTTGTAGATTTACAAAACAATCAGGTAGAATTACAGTGTTTATACCACATGACATTGATTGTACACTTTAGGTAAATCATATGGCTTATGAACAAAAAAATAATAAGATACAGACTATAGCTAGTAATGATATTTTTGACAATGTTCTTTCATAATTTGTTACAAATGTTTCACAACAATACAAGGTATTTGATGTGGGGTGATGTAGTGGAGCCCTGTATTATATTATGTATATTTGTTTTGTAAGTTCACAACTTTTACTACACACTATGTATGCTCATGTATGAATGATATACTTTAATAGATTGATTTCAAATTTAAAAAATCATGTAGAAAGTAGAGTTCCCAGGTTAGCCCGCCCCCCTCTTCCAGTTTTACCTAATATTAACACTTTGCTTTATGGTGGCAACTTTATTATAATTAATTATCCAATATTAATATAATTATACTATTAACTACAGTCCATTATTTATATTAGGATTTACTCTTTGTGTTGTACAGGTCTATGGAGTTTTAAAAAACTTTTATTCTCCAAGCTCTTCTTGCTTGTATCATTTCCAAGGGACTTTGTGCCTGAAATGTAACTAAATTCTAAATTCTCTATGAAATATTCAATAAACAACTTTCAGCTAAGATTGTCTATAGTAATACCTCCATCCTTGTTATTCATGCCATTATTTGAGAAAAGCCAAGAGAACCTAAGAATGTTAGTATAAGCTCTTACCAAATAGAGAACTTGAGTGGCCAGTATTTAATAAAATAGTAAATATGTTTTGGACGAACAGAAATTAGATAGCATATAATGCTTTGTATGCAAATGTGAGAGAAGATTTGGAGCTTGCTTACATATTTTGCAAATTGAGTGTTCCTGAGTAATCAAGAAAGATAATTTTTCAGACAGAATTCTTCAAGAGTGAGAAACGGACAATTGAATTGACGAAGTCTGCATGAAAGAAGAATAAATTATTATTGTACACACCAAAGAAGAGAGGCATTGTGAAAAATATTTTCTGGGCAGCATTTTTACTAGTTCTTCTCTCACTAGTCATGTTAATTGTTGATTCACATATCACAGAATAAAATAACATAAAAGGTTAGTAATAAAGAGCTCAGTCATCCCATTATTTGTCACCTCTTGGCAACTTAGCTTACATATTTTCATACAAATTTTTCTAGTTAAATTTATTTCCTTAACAAATTTTAAGATAAAGTTTCATATAGTCAAATAGCCTTAGAAGATTAATGTCATTTTTTAAAGTTACAGGCATCTTTGATGTATTTTATCACAGACGGGATGAGCGATTGTTTCCTTAGAACAATTCATCAGAGAAAAATGCATCACAGCCATGTAAATAATGATTTGCGTTTGTCAAAAAGTATAAATCAGTTGGCATTCTATGAAGATAAGAAATAGTCATTCTTAATAAAAAGAAGCTATTGTTTTGAGGACAAAGTTCTTGAACTTGATCAAATCTCTAATAGGTGATGCATAAGGAAAAATTTGAAAACATAGGAGATATTCGATTGTGCTTAATTAACATTTATAAAATCGAAGAGAATCACTTAATTGAGTTTCATTGCATTGACTCCTATAGAAGATTTTTACTCAACTGTGCTTTGTTATGGTGTGAGCATCTTGTGAAGAGGGTGATATTAATAACCATTTATTCCATAACTTATTGCTAGGATGATTGTAATGTAAGGGCATGTATAATATAAGTTCTTCTTACATTGCTAATAACTTTCTAGGCTAAGAGTTACTAGGTTTCATGAAATTTTTCAAGGTTTTCTAAAAATTCCTAGTTTGTGTTCTATTTTGTGAATTACTGAAATACGTATAATTGATCACCTCTTAGCTGCTAGATAGCTGTGACAGCAAGTGGACCTATTCTAGCAAAATTTCGAACCCTCAGTGCATGCACCATGTATACAAAACTCATTCAACCTTATTTTTCTTATGCCTCATTGTTCTTCCAATTTACATCATTTCAACTTGAAATATTGTTGTAATAAACCATGTGTTTGGAATGAAGCAGGAAATAAATGAAAAAAAAAATTAAAGAACATTAGATTGATAATGCTGGCAGTTTACATAGCCATGGAGAAAAATTACAAGAACTGCTTTAGAGAGTTAGATTGTACACTGATGTTTGATGTTGATGTTGTAAGATAACTGTTATTTTTACCTTGAGACACCTTGCACAGAAGGTGATCTAGAGCTTGCTTTCCTACTTTGGCAATATACTATATTTGAACTAGTTATTTACTCTTTCTATCAGGTTCAGTAGTTCTCCATTTATTAATCTACTGGGGACTTTAAGCACAACTATGAATCTAGTGTTTTGATGATTATTATTTGTCATCACCATCATCATTATGTGATACATCACCACTAGAGCAATCAATAAAAATTAAACGTCGCTATGGGCTAGTCACTGAATTGAGAATTTGCATGCATTAAAAAATCCTTACCACAACAACTCTAATTGTTACATTTTTCTCATAAAGAAAATGCGGCAATGATTATACAATGAATTCAATTAGCCATCGAATTCTAAAACTGATATTATTGAGAACTGCTGCTTCATTTAACCTGGGATTTGGCACAAATAACATTGAATATGTTGGTTTCCTTCTTATGGTTTTTAATTTGTTAAGACCTTGTGTAAAAGGGAAGCTAAACATTTTATCTAATTGAAGAACATAATATATATATATATTCGTTTTGCACAATTATTTCATTTGAAATTTATTTAATAAATAAAGTTAAATTATTTGTGATATTATACCCATGTCATAGTTTAACCTAATAAATTGTTCAAGAGTATCTTAGTGTAGACCGATGGGCATTTTTATTATGTTACTTTACATATAAGAATGATAAATTCATCAAATAAAGTTTATTTGTGATATGAGAAAATGAAAGCTAAAATAAAATATGCAATTTAAAAGTTTAATTGATGCCTTCATGTTTGAGTAGATAACAAATTAACAGCCAACTTCTTAAATCTAAGTATTTGCATTCAAAACCTATGGGTAAATCCCAATACCTTAAACATTGCAATAACTATTTACAGCTTCCCTGTTAAGTCTAAGGAAATAAAATATTAACTGACATACTTCCACAGGAAAAAAAACCTTATAAATTAGAAGGTGATTGAAGTTTATTTTTTTCCTAAAATGAATTATAAATCAGCTTTTATAAAAATTCAATTAACACTTCTACTTTATGATACCAGCACATATTTGTATTTATGAAGACTTCTTTGAGAAAGTTCTTAAGACAGATCAAATGTTCTTTTCATACAATCTCAATTAAGATATATTATAAATTTCTTGTGATGAAGCAATTTAAGGATTTGTTGAAATAAGGCAATGAATTTCACATTGATTTACTCTGCAAGGCACACTTGCTTTTAGCAGTAGGGGATGGTTATTTAAGGAGCTAAATTGCTCTGCATGTTATAGAAAGAGCAAGGCAATGGATGACTCCAATCAAGTCACCCCCATTCTGACAACATATCTGTGACTATGATATTATGAACACCATTACCCAAAATGAGCTGCTAATTGTAATCTCTATTCTGAATCCAGGAGAATTTAAATGGCTTTGACTGAAAAGTTGAAGGTGAGCTTTTAGGTTTTATATATGTTATTACAATACAATTTTTAAAAACTGTTACATCGTTCTGTACAACACAGTGAGTCCTAATGTAAACTATGGATTATAGCAATAGTACAATTCTAATAATATTCTTTCATTAATTGAAACAATGCAAGGTGTTAATAATAGAGGGGTATTTGGAAACTCTGTATTTTCTTCATGCTTTTTCTGTAAATCTACAACTTCTCTAATAAAAAATTATATTAAAATATATTTGACACTACATATATGCACACATAAGCAAAAACCTATCAGACATTGAGATTCAGACATATATCTTATTATATGTGGGAGACTTCAGGCCCAGGCTCTTTTGCATAAGACCTAGGATAGACATCATTCTAAGGAAAGGACCAGGCATAAGGGGCTTAAATTAACCCTTACTCATCATCGAAAGTAGCAATTTGTCATGAAGCACATTGTCACACAAGTTATTTCCAGGGTCAGGACCTTGGACATCCATGTGGGTCCCCGGATGATCGAGTGCTATAAGAAATCCATGAAGACCTGGGGCATGTGTTGCCATACTTTGGGAATCCTCTAATAAAGCCAAAGGTGAAGAGGCGATCCCCCATCCCCTCACATGGGCCTTCAATGGAGTGCCAGCAGCAGCCTGCATGGGAACTGTGGTGAAAGGAAAAGCAGAAGCTGTGACCTTGCAGAGCAGAGGCAAGAGTGGAGGAGGCCGGGTGACCTTGGAGAGCCTGGCAGAGTCTGGCAGCACTGAGTCATCCAGTGGAGAAGTGACGCGGCTTTATTTTTTTCCCTTCTGCCCCCCCCCACCCCGAAGCCATCACACTCAGCAGGAAAAGAGTAATATTAGCGATTGTCAAAGCCCACTCAGATGGGACACTTACGGGAACATATGTGAAGCACCCTCCGTGTAGTGTCAGACATGCTTGGAGATGATTTCACAGTGCCCGGAGATCCTGCATTCTGTAGGTAGAAGCGCAAGTCAATGACAATTTGCCCATCATTTCTTTCCAGTGAGAAGCTTTAAAATACGCATATAAATACTATATAGTTTACTAACAATGAGTGATAACAGTGAATGAAAATGAAGAAAAATAAACCCATAAAATATGCAAGCCTTGTTATCTTATTATCTCTTTGAACAATATTATGTCTTTATTTGTCTGAAGTAATTATTTTAACTTTTAAGTTTTCTTTCTTATTTTTCTTTATGTTTTACATATGTCCTCCTTTTTCAGTTACATGAGACTTCCAGGAATGATATGAAAACACATGTGACACAATATATAACAGCACAGGTTTTGAAATGAGATAAGCCTATGTTTGAATTCAAACTTCACCTATTTTAATTATTACCATGCTATCAACATGTATACCCCTTTCCAGGTAGGTTCACATTCAATGACTGTTCTCTGGAAGAGTATGATATTATAGCCACTAATCAGCTTACAATCTTTCCCTGACTCTATAAAGTCTTTATGTATTTGTATGTATATATATGAATGTATGTATATTCTATATATAAATAATTTCACATGATGTTTGTGAGAATTGAGTGCAATAACGGACATAGAGCATTTTTAACGGACCAGCATTTATCAGGTGCTTGATAAATGTTAGTTTTACCCATTGTCCTGAAAATTTGCAGTGAGCTACTAGTCTTGCTTCTCACAATTAGAGTTAACCAAAATCCACATGTAGGTTTCAAACCATTTCACATTCTGGATCTTATCTTGCCAATTAATGATTTAATGTAAGAAACTCTTGGTTAAAAGATAGGTGACTCAGCATTAAATTTTCCCTCATTCAGTTCTCAATTTTGGCTTCATTTTTTATCATAGCTAAGTGGACATTTGTTTCTTTTGAGTCCTGTGACTTGTCCCACAATTGCGATTTGGGATTTTCGCTTTCCCCTTATATGTCTTTAATTACTGTGACAAAAATATCAAAAGCACATCTCAGCAGGATCTCATAGACTTCCAAAGTGGATACTACCCCAAATAGTGGGGCTCCTGAGGGCTCTAGAGACACCCAGGTCCTATGGTCAGGATGGATAGCTCCAGAGTTTGGTGCCTTGTCAGTGAGCCCTACTTTGGAGTTTGTGCTTCTGAGAGTGACAGAGTTGGACTCAATTATGTCTTCCCTGCACATGGCTTATCTATCCCTTCTATTTAAACCTATATTTGGTACTGGAGTTTGTAGGTATATGTCCAGAGACTCGAGTCTTTGGGCTGTCCATGTGCCAGCTGGACCCAGAAACTTGGCAGAGTTGCAACACCTACTCTACAGCTCCTTGGACTCACCCAGGACAACTGGAGAGGAGATGATGATGGACAACGGCCATCCCAGGGAATGGAGAGAGTCTGTAGCTGCAGGCAAGATAGTCTCATCCATCTTCCCCATGAGATATAAGCCCATCTCAATTGGAGGTGGAGTGGATGTCACCATCCCAGAATCTTCAGGATTGGGGGAAGAGCTATGGACTAGAGTGGACTTACTGGTATTCTACTATAAACATATTGTGATTCTAGCAAAGGAAGAAATTACAACATTGATGTGGAGCCAGTGGTCACTGGAGGCTATAAGGGCAAAGAGAGGGAAAAACCGTTGCAATATGGGGGCTTTCTTGGGATTTGGGAATCCTCCTAAGTGACATTGCAATGACAAATATAGGCTATTTTATATCATCCCATAACACGCAGAACTCTGTGGGAGAGAGTGTGGTCTACAATATGAGCTATGGTCCATGCTTAATGGCAAAGCCCCAGGATGTGTTTATCAATTGCAATGTATGTGCCACCCTAATGAAGGATATTTAAGTGGGAGGGTGTGGGAGGTGTGGGGAGTGGGGCATATGGGAATCCCTAGATTTTTTGTGTAACATTTATGTAATCTAAGTATGTTTTAAAAATTAAAAAAATTAAAGGCATTATTTACACTGAATTAAACAAAACAAAACAAAACAAAAGAGTCTATTGAGTGCTTACTGTGTGAGACATTGTTCTAAACCCTGCCTGTATATATATATATATACATAAATGATGAAATCCTGCAGCTGGTAATATTATTTTCAACTTCATTTCCCAGAAGAGAAAACTGATACACAGGAAGAAGAAATAACTTGTTTAAGGTCACCAGGCTTAAGTGGCAATGCTGGATTTTTAACCCTGGCTCCCTGGTTCCAGTGCCCTGCTCTTGAGCACTATGCTATCTTGTTTCTCACACAATGCTTAGCATGGTCCCTGGCAATTAGGGTACTTTAAATTGATGCATTACCCTGTTCTCCATTCCATATTTAGTAATCAAGTTCCTCTGGCACTCTCCATAGTCTTTTTAGTGTTGCTAATCTAAATTTTTCTTGCTAGTTCTCCCTCTTCTTTCTTGATTTCCTTACCTGAGTTGACTTGCACTCTTTATTGCTTCCGGTTCCCTCACCTTTGTTTTGGACTTTGACTCACCATCTCTTCCTAGATTATTACTACCTAATCACCTATCTAACCATGGGAGATTTGTCTCCAGTTTAGGTCTATTACATATATACCAATAACTAGTTATGCCTTTCTATATCATTCAAAAGGGTGCTTTCTCCGTAAGTGGGACATTTTCTCTTCTCCTATCCAACACTATTATTTCAACTGTACCCAGCTACAGGGACTGTGGTTAGCAGAAATCTTCAGCTGCCAGCTTATTCAGGGACTGCCTCAGTTCTAAAGATCCATCTTGCCCAGGCCAGCTCACATTCAATGACAGAGCTAAGCAAGAGTATGATGGCCTGGCCATTTCAGCCCAATTAAGGACCATTCTGAAAGGCCATTATACCTGCTGAGCTCCCTGTGGAGTTGCTTAATACTGTCCTTAGGTCTGCATCACAGCTGATGACTCCCCATGCTAAATTCATTGGCCTCCCACAGGTGTTTATCCATGGGTACTCTTAATACACATCCTGTATGCTAAATTTTATCTCAGAGGCTGTCTACTAGGAGAAGTCATCACACAACATCCATCAGTGAATTATCCATTCTCTCCCTGGGACTTCAAACCCCCTTTTTATAAGTTTCTTCTAGCAGTATTTAGAGACATTCAAGTTAATTCTATATTCCAATTTTTAAAAACCTCTCTCAACTCCACAACATTCTAATCTCTCTCTTAATTTTGGCTTGTGTGATTGTCCACACTACTAACCTGCATTGCATCATTTATTTTACTTCTCACTGTCACCTAAATGTACTATGATATGTTTTCAAACATGGTATTCCACTAACACTGTTCTTGTCAAAATTCACTATAACCTCTTTGCTTCTAAATGTGATAGCACTTTTCCATTCATAAATTGATTTTTTGGCTTTTCATTCTTTCAAGAAAAAAATTTCCCTCAAAACAACTCTTATTCATTAGTTTCAAGAATGCCATACATCCTGTTTTCCATCCTGTTTTTTAGCTATTCCTTTTCTCTATTCCCAGTGTAAAGTTGGTGCCCATTCTTGTTCTTTCTGTGCCTTCCTTAGTTCTCATTCTTCATATTGCTTTTTTTTTAAATTTATTGAAGTATGTCATTCATACATGAACATACATAAACTATAAGTGTTCAGTAAATATCGTGAACTTACAAAACAAACATGCATAACATCATACAGGGCTCCCACACATCACACCGCCCCCAAACACCCTGCATTGTTGTGAAACATTTGTTAACAAATCATGAAAGAGCATCATCAAAGTATTACTACTAAATATAGTCCGTATCTCCCTACCCTATACATTTTTTAAGGATTTATTTATTCATTTATTTACTTTTATCCATTTTTACCCCCCATTTTTTCTGTTTCTGTGTTCATACACTGGGCAACTCTGTGTACATTTCCTGCCCTCTCTTCTCATCCTTCTCCTCCTGTCTTCACTGGGATTCAATCCTTGGAACCTCCAATGTGGGAGAGAGGCGTCCTACCACATGCACCACCTTAATTCCTGGTTTTTCGGTGAGTCTTGTCTTGGCTCTCCCTTGTGTCACTCTCCTGTTATGTCATCATCTTGCTGCGTGGCTTGCAGGGCCTGGCAGCTCACCCACTTGTGGGGCCTGATGGTGTACCCACACTTGAGGCCTGGTGGCCCACTCACCTTCTATATTTTTCTTTTTTTTCTTTTTACCAGGAGGTCCTGGGGATTGAACCCAGGTCCCTCCATATGGGAGATGGACGCCCAACCACCCGAGCCACAACTGTCCCCCTGCTATATCTCTTAAGGTTGACCAAAGATACCCAAAGTTATAGTCTTTTCCCATACAAGATGGTCATATAATAAATCAAGCTTAGATTATCACCAGCATTCTGAAAACCAGACCTAAGGAGAAAAACTAAGTCTGGGGACACATGCATGGTTTCTAATATAGCGAATGTTTAGCCTACCCTGATTATCATAAAATCAGGTCAGTGAGAATATTTACATCCTTCATATTGTTTTGACATGATCTATTCACCAAACTTTAAAACCATCAGGTTGTTGATGATGCTACATTTCACAGGAAATAATTCTTGCTGAAGGTAAAATCATAAGACACGTTTAAATCATATGAGGACTTTAAAAATAGACAATTTGGGTTAATCATTATTCAAAAATATAAAGACAGAGAATTTTCCAGACATGACAAAAGACAAAGTAATCTAATTAGTAGAATTCCTTAAATGCTCAGCAGAATATTAAAAATATTTACATGTAGATAAAACGTAGTAAAACTCCAAAATAAAAAGAGAGAGCAAATCTTAAAAGATACCAAAAAGAAGTTGCAAATTATTTGCACAGAAATAAAAATTAAATTGACACTATATATCTCATCAGCCATATACATGCAATAACTCAAAATTATAATATATTCAAATTGCTAGAGGAAAGGACAGGGGACAACTATCCAATGAAACTTCTATTCTTGAAGAATGAAAGATAAATAAAATAAAAAGAGTTCAAAAAACAAAGCTTAGAATTTACCCATGTCAGACCCTCGCTGACAGATTTCTGGAAGAATGGTCTTTACCAAGAAGTAAATTAGCCCCCAAATAAAGAAATGACATGTAAAGAACAATAGTTTCAAATGTTATTAAAGAGATGGTAACTATTCATAATAATTAACCTTTAAAATTATAATAATTGTATTGAAAAGGATACGATTATTGTATACTGATATTCTTTAAGAAATAGTTCTGTGGCTGCAGTACTAAAGGAGAAACTTCTTCCTTGTTAAAAAAGTAGTAGGCTTTGAAATAAGCTGGTAAAAAATATTTCTATAAATAAATTCTGTCCACAGCTGAGAGGTTTGTTTTCATTTCTATCAAATGATTTAATGTGATACTACAAATATCTTCAAATTAAACATGGGATCTGCCTAAAAAAGTGATGGAATCTTACAGACTCGTTGGTTTAGTGCAGTTGTGGGTATCTGAACTTTGTCAAGAAGTAATGTTTCATTTTGAAACTTAAGGTGGATTAATTCAGCTATGGCTATAAGTGATATCAGAGGATAGAGCCTACTACAGGCTTCAGCTGATATTACGAAACATTAAATAATAGGAGTGTCCTGAAAGGGGTGTTCTGAAAAGACAGGTACTTAAAATAGCCATTGTGTATGTTTAAGGCTTATTGAATATTTTCATGGGAGTTGTTGTAAATTATAAGTAAATTTTTAATTTTCTAACATTTTCTCACCATAAATTTAAGATTCTCCCTAAAATCTACTTGCTAGCAATACAAACAAACTTTCCTTCAATTTGAAAATTTTGTTTTATAACTACCATATCTGTTGAAGTTTTTATCTTGATTTATATATTTATAAATAAAACTGTATTTATTAAAATATTTGTGAAGGAAAATATGTGTTCCCTTAAAAAGTATAGACTTTTTCTCTCTCTTCATCTGCCATTGTTGTGTGTTTGACTCCCAGCTTCACCACGTCTTCTCATTAGACTTAGAATCAAGTGATTGCTGGTCAAGAAACAATAACAGAATCATCCCTTTCCTCAGTGGAGTCAAATAAAAACTGGCAGTAAAATCAAGTACAACTCCAAGAGAAGACATTGGAGAAGAACCAAGTTGGGTCTGTAAGGAGTAGCACGTGTGATGACACACATGTATATGCTTTACTAAGTTCACTTGCATCCTGCCATATCAAGTTGAAAAAGTCACACTTTCTGAATAGTTGGACTGACTTTACGGAAGAAAATAGTTTTTTCTTTTGTTTTTATGCTTCGACATAAATAAATTGGCACAGTAATAAATATGTGAGATCTTTTCTTTGAAAAAAAATTATATACTATGCTTGTCTACAAAGAAGTCTTTTTTCTTCATGGAAGATGAAATGAACAAACTTGAATGAACTCATTTTGAATCCTCTGTTGTAGTTCTCATGGATTCAGTCTTTAAAGAAGGATTGATCAGATTTTCTCAAAATGAGAAACCCCTCTAAGTCATTTTTCCTTTAATTAAAAAAAAACTTACAATATAATGCAAAAATACCTCTAACAGACTAATTTTTAAATCCAGTTCAGATTCTCAATGTGCCAAGAAATACAAAGAAATACAGAATATTTTGAAACCACTGCAATATTGTCTATATTGTCAAACTTGAACGAGATGCTAGAATTATATTCTTTCTTTTCTCTCTCTCTCTCTCTCTCTCTGTCTTGTTCTCTCTCTTTTGCTAAAAGCATTGTTTAACAGCTTTGTGGATTACTACTTTGGCTGTGGGCATCCTGTAAATAAAAGAATAAAAGGCAGGAGTAAATTGATAGACAATTAGCCTGGAATACAGAAGGGATGAAGATTGAAAAGAGGATATAAATATTCATTAACTTGAGATTTTATTAATTCACATGTACGCTTGCTATTTAAAATATATTCTCAGATTAACACAAAGAATTCTGACTAAACATGTTTAAACATTTTCTAAAACATAGTGACACAGAAAGGATAAAGCAAAGGGACTGAAAAGGGGTAGGAAAGAGATTAACAGAGAGGTATTAGTCTACATAAATCTAATATATCAATAATAATATGAAATTGAATCTGTTTTAGTGCAAACACTCATACAAGAGATGAAGAGCACTATTATTACAGGGAAGGAAAAAGTCACCATAAAAAAATCTAAATAATTGTTGCCTCCTAGCCCTGGAAATTGAGGGATTTTATACTACAATTTTAAATTGTTCCATTTCCATGCACATTTGCCTTTTTCCTTTCAGTATCAGATACTAAGTGCAGAGTTAACTTTTGCTTTACCTTTTTCCCACTTCCCTACCTCTGCATCTCATTTTTCATTACTTATTGTTAGGGTTTATCATGCTTATACTAAGTTCTGAAAACATATCAAAGTATGAAATACAATTGTTGGTTATAGAAATTTAAATCTTTTAGGAGCTCCATTGATTGCTTATGTTTATAAAAGTGTATAGTATGATGGATCCAAGAGAAAAATAAATGCACCTTACATCATTTAACTTATGTCCTGTAAAAGATTATCTTCCCAGTATAAAAACAAAGGATATATTAACTAACAATGTTTCTTTTGTCTTATTCCCTCTTATTATCCTCCTCTGTGGAGTACTTCTTCAAGTTATATACATACATGCATACTTACATAGTTATACTACATCCTATGTTGAGAATATATATAGTAGTAAATTTTCTAGCACTTGGATGTTCACACTTGAATATTCACTTGAATGTAATAAAATTAAATTGTTTTCCATTAAAATCTTATAGAGCATTTTTAGTGCATTGGAATTAAGTTAAACCACAATGTAAATTATAGACCTCGGTTAGTAGCAATGCTTCAATACTTATTCATCAATTGTAACAAATGTATCACACAATTGTAATATGTAATTAATAGGGGAAAGTATGGGAGGAGAGAGGGGTGGTTTATATGGGAATCCCTTATACTTCCAATGTAACTTTTCTGTAATCTAAAACCTCTTTAAAAATAAAGTTTCTTGTATTTAAAAATCTTATAAATAACTGTTAGAATTGCCTGCCACACTGTTCATTAAGCCAATTTCTTTTTACAATTTGAAAACATAAATTAAATATCAGAGATATTTTTTTATTTTCTGATATATCATTTACACTTCTGAATAAAATATTTTGCATTTTATATTGATCCTTCTTTTTAACACCTTTGAGGTATACAAAATTAATGTCATATTTGGCTGTTGATTTTATTTATGAATGAAGAATTAGATGTATTAATGTCAGTAATGAATGTGGATTTCTTGGCTATTATGTAATTATCTCTCTCTGACAGGAATGAGATCACTGACTGGGGACTCTTCATTCCTTTGTGTAGATCCATACTTCTACCTGGCATCATTTCCTTCTGCTGAAGGACTTCTGTTAATATTTTTTGTACTGTGGATCTGTTACTTATGAATTACTTCAGCTTTTCCATATCTGAAAAAGTCCTTATATCTTCTTTGTTTTAGAAAAATATTATTGCTGTTTATAGAATATAGGTTGAACTTTTTTATGATTTTAAATATATTACTCCATAGACTTCTCAGCTGCATTACTTCCAATGAGAAATTTGCCATCATCTTAATTTTGTTCCTCTATGTATCTGTAAACCCCTCCCAAGCAACTTTTAAGAATTTGTCTTTATCACTAATTTTGATCAATCTTATTACAACATATCTTGTTTCTTGTGTTTGATATATGTTAATCCTATTGGATAGGTGAAGTTAAAGTTTTCATCAATTTAGAAAAATTTGGCCATAATTACTTCAAATATTTTTTTCAGTTCCCCTGTCCTATCTCCTTCACAGACTCCAATTACACATGTATTAGGCTACTTCATGCTTTTCCAGAGTTCACTGATACTCTCTTAATGTTTTGAGTGTTTTCTTTTTTTTAAATTTTGGTTAATTTCAATTGCTATCTTATTTGCCATTAATCACTTTAGTGTACTATTTCATTATTTACACCACAGTTTTCATCTCTAAAGAAACTCAAATTGTATCACATTTTATCTTCCATATCTCTACTTATCTTTTTGATGATAAGGGAGAGAGTTATAACAGCTATTTTTAATGTTTCTTGCTAATTCTAACATCTCTGTCAGGTATGGTGTTTTAGTTTGCCAAAGGGCTGCAGTGCAAAGTACTGGAAACGGGTTAGCTTTTATAAAGGGGATTTATTTGGGGTAAATGCTTACAGTTCTGAGTCTGTAAAATATCCAAAGCATCAGAGATGCTTTCTCACCAAAATCAGCTGCCATGTGTTGAAGCAAGATGGACACAAACTCTGCCGAGGTTTGAGTTCAGCTGAGGGTAAACCTGGCATAGGGCTTTTCCCTTTCTGGGCTTCCTATATCACTCTCGGCTGTTCTGCTTTCCACTCAAGTTCAGTTGTAAGCTATCAGGCATATAAAAGGGCTCATCTCTTCTTGAGCTTCTCCATGGACCCAGCTTCTTGGAGCTTCCTGCTTAGACAATCCTCTAGCCCTCTCTCTTAAATGGCAGGATCAAACATGGCGGCGTCCCTTTTCCTGTGTCTCTCTTTATGTCTCTGTTTATATCAGACCCAGCAAGGAGGTGGAGACTCAACCTGAATCATGCCTCACTGACCTCGTCCAATCAAAACTCTAAAGCTATCTTATTAGGTAATCTAATCAATGGTCTCTCAACTGAATTTCATGCAATCAAAGGCTATCTTACCCAGAGGAATAGATTACTTTCCAAATATAATCTTTCTCTTTGGGGATTCATAAAATAAACTCAAAGTGCCACATATTGGATGTTTTAAATTCATTTTTGTATTATGATGGGTCATATTTTCCTCAATCATTGGTTATCTGATAATTTTATATTGGATTCTAGACAATGTGTATTTTACCTTTATGGCTGCTGGATATTTTTGTAGTCCAATATATATTCTTGAGCATTGTTCAGGCTGCATTTGAGTTACTTGGAAAGAGTTTGATCCATTCAGACTTTACTTTAAACATTTCTTGGGCAGAACTAAGTCAGCATTTAATCTAGAGCTTATTATCCCACACAACGGAGGCAAGACTCTTCTGAGTCCTTTACCAAGTACTCCATGATTTATGAGGTTCTCCAGTCCATTAGAAGCAGATATTTTTCTCAGCTCTGTGAGAGTGTCATACACTGTTCCTTTTAACACTTTCAGATTATCTTTCTTCAGCCTTGGATACTTTACTCCAGCACTTGTGCTAAACAGTGCTCTGCAAAATACCTCAGGGAGCTCCCAGTGCAGATCTACAGGGTTCTCTCTACTGAAGCTCTAGTTTCTCTGATATATTGTCATGCAAATTAGAACTACCATTTTCACCTAGACGATCAAAATCCCCCCTCAACGAAGGAAGTTTATTTACAATGCCATGGGCCTCCTCCCTGTACTCTAATGTGGATACTTTCTCAAGACAGTAAATTGAAATAATCATAATCAGAGAATGTCAATATATCAATACATTGTATAAATTATATTCATATAGTAGAATTATATTTTTGGTTAGAAGTATAGGATGTAAAAATCACCAGTAAAAATTTTTGGGTTGGAAAGACTGACAATTTCTCTTGCAGAATACTAGGTTAAGAGAAATCTAGGACCCTTGATTATGAGAATATATAATATACACATTGTAGTTAGAAGAGACTGTTGAAATTGTGAATTAATATTGAAAGGACAATATCTAAGATGTTTAAATGAATCACCTTTCAAAGACATTTAGAGGATTTAATTTCTATTGCAAATTTTATTTTTCCTTTGTGACTCTTTTGTTTCAATTTAAAATGATGAATCCCATTTGCTATAACAAAAAGTGTTAATCTATGTGGCTACTTAGATATCTATGAAGTAAAAATTGATAGGAGAATATATTTGGTCTCCAAAGTCAGGAGAAACACATTACCCAATCATTAGTAAAATTATAAATTCCAGCATCCATTTTTCTGAATGTCTTTTAAGAGCATCTATGTATCCTGATGTGTCTTAGACATTGTTCTTGATGTCCAGTCCTGGAATTTATTTTTAGACATATATATGTCACAATATTATTCAAAGTCTTTGTTTTCCTTTAAAGATACTACCTTTGTAATTACATCAGATTTATCAATTTCCCAGCTTTCTTTATCAAAAGTGCCAGTAATTACACACTTACCAGTCACAGAAGATATTATTATTGCCATATTTTGATATATTTAATTTTTATGCTTTTTGCTATTATATACTATTATTAGGACATAGATATTTTTATGTTTAATTGAATAAGGGATATGCTCCAAAAGCCATCCAGACAGCATTGTTTCTGCCTCTCTGAGCCATAGAAGGCTTTTTGTTATCTGGAGGTCTTACTGTACATCATTGACTCCAGTCCCTGATGTTGTCACCTCACTTACATGTACTCACATATTAGGCATAAATATATTAAAGTACTAATCACTTTTTAGAATATCTATGATATTTATTTCACAAATAGTAATTGAGAAACAACAATAATAAAATATTATTTTTGAAAAATTATTGATGATCAAAATTAAAATTGAGTAAAGTTTTCCTCTTTACTTTCTTCTCCCACATTTATCCCCTGATTGTCATAAAAATTATTATATTAAGATTATATGAGGAGACTTCCAGGAAGATGGCTGACTAGTAACACACAGGAATCTCTTCTCCAGAAAAATAGCTAGAGAACAGGCTGAAACAGACCCAAAATAGATCTTCTAGGGTTTAGGACAGCAGGGGAAGACTGCACACCATCCAGAGGAGAGAGGGACAAAAGAGAGAAATCGCGACAACAGAACCAGAACCATGAGTTTTAATCAGCAGCAGCTGCTGCCGGCACCCTCCCCCACACTCTTTAGAATTCTCGGGCCTCTGGGCCTGCGACTACAGACAAAGGGGGCTCCAGGGATATACCACTCCCGGAAAGGGGAGAGAGAGGGACACAGCCTTAG